>JAOQML010024148.1:0-11539 GCA_027568935.1 Erythroxylum urbanii | reverse complement strand
CTTGTGATTAAGTTTGGATGGTCAGATTTGAATGTATGTGTTTGTCTTGAATGTTTGAACATTTGAGTTTGGATTTTAAATTTTGAGGGTTTCGCCGCAGCGAACCTTTTCGAAGCTAGCTTCGCATCGGTGAAGAATGACTTCCGCCGTGGCGAAATTTTCCCGAAGGGTCCATGGAGATAACTCCATGGGTTCACCGCGAGGAACCTGTATTTCGCCGCGATGAACTCTCCTTTACTACCACGCTGAGATTTATTATGATTGCAATACTTTGCACCTTTCTTTCACACCACCCTCACGTGACAGTCCCGAATGGTCACCATGGGTTTCATCTTGAGACCCGACCTAAATATATTTTAGTATCTGAATTGATAGTTGGGCTCTGAAAACGGGGTCTAGCAAATGTGTTTTTTTAGAGGCAACCCAAGGGAAGTAAATTTCTTTTCCTTTAATTTTTCACACTAGTTATAATATGCATGTGTTTTTTGATGTTGGTGTGTTTCTTACTTGTTTTAAGTTTTCAATAAAATGAGAGAAAGAATAAAACAAACAAACATTTGCTCGTTTGTTATTGCTTCTAGTATTATATAGTCATGAGTAAAGAATGAAATGTCTAGAGAATTTCTTAGCAACTCTAGCATATAGTTTTACTCTTGTGATTGGTCGATATGCATTATCTTTAGAAGAGTAGTGACTAGTGGTAGATAAAGCTAATAAGATTTTGAGCCTTATTAGACTGACATATCCATTTTAGTCTCATTGTCTTTTGATAATGTGTGACCTTTATAGCATTTACATCTTAATTTTGCATTGAATTTTTATTTGAGACCACATTTTCATCACATGCAATAACATGGAAATGATTAGGCATTCTTTGTTTTTTGGAATTACATTAGCCAAATAGCCTACCCATTATATGATTTTTCCCTTGTTAAGCCCCTTTGAGTTTTATTTTCCATTTCTTTATGTATTAGCCACATTACATGCTTTAAACCTAACCAAATGTTCTACCTAAGCCATAAAGCTAGTGGAGCATTTGTGATTATATAGTTTGTAGATGTACAAAATTCTAAGCGTGTGGGTGTATATATGTGTGGGTTGGTTATAATGTTGGGATGCTATTTTATGTCTTATCATTGAAATTCCCATGTTGATGTATTTTCTTTTAATTTTTATAAGAGAAAAGAAAAAAAGAAAGAAAAGAGAAAAGCAAAAAGAAAGAAAAAGGAAAAAATTTAAATAAATGTATCAAGGAAGAATTGCATATGTGTTGAAAAGTTGTTTATGATTAATGCATCATTCTAAAGTTGTAATGAATGTGTTATTTGAGTATGTTGATATGAGGTAAATGTTGTCTTCAAAGGTTCACTTATTATTGTTTCAATGTATTATTATCATCAATTGTATGAGTGATTCCTTCTAGTTGGTTATGCTTCATGTGATTTATGGCATGAAAGCTTGAATTAAGTTATGAAATATAGTTGTTGCATTCGACATAGCTGACGGTACCCAATTTGTATGAATGTCAACTTGTGCACTTGATCTCATATTGAGTGTTGCTTTGTTTGACTAGCTTTAATGGCTTTTATGCTACTTGACCCAAATACATCTCACCTTACCTTTGCTCACATTACAACCCTAAAAAGTCCTTTGATCCATGATTTCACATGTGAACTTTAATGGTGGAGAAATGAAATAATATGCAAAGTTGTGGATTGTCATGAATATAAATGATGTTGAGTGTACCCCTGCATATATTTTATTTAAACATATTTTTTTAGTCTACCATTAGATTGCTTGGTTTTTAAAGGTATCAAATGTTGATTGATCATGAGTAAAAGCTTGGAATGTTAAGTTCTTGCTATGATTTTGAAAGTCATTCATCTTTGTTTATGATTATGTATTCTTGGAACATATGGGAAATGAGTCAATGTTTTTGGGCATATGAGCTTAATTTTGATGTTTTGCCCGAGGACGATCAACAGATAGGTGTGGGGGAAATTGATATGTGTTTAATTGATTATTTAATTATTTCATAACACTTAGAGATTAATGACATGAAATTGCTTAAGATACTCACTTTAACTCATATGTGATTTTAGGCGTGATTCGGAAGCAAAAAAGTTAAAGTGAGTTGAAAGCATGATATTTGGGGTCATTTTCGAAAGGCTAATTTTCACTTGTCATCATGGAGCAAGAAGAAGAAAATTTAAAAGACAAAAAAAAGATAAAGAAAAATAGAAACACAAATAAACCAAAGTTACTCAGGGATGTTATGCATGGACCATGCAAGGTCCCATGCAATGTGTTTTATGGGAATTAAATGAAGACAAAAGCAGTTAGAAGAGAAGCAAAAATGACAACAGAATATAAAGGAAACGCTATAACAGATGCACACACACACACGTTGAACAAAACTGACAGAGCAAACGTCTCACGCTAGAAGAAAATGCAGTGCATACTGGAAGCATTGAGGGAAACGACAACGTGGGCCGAGAGGAGCAAAACACAAGTGTAGTAGCAGCAAACACAAATAGAGTCTGCATTTCATGTAGAAGTTACGCATGAAATGCAAACATTTGACCAATAACAAAACACAAAGTAGTGGTAGCATGAGGGGAGTGAACAGTAGGGTAGACTGAAAACTAGATATAAAAAAGAGAGAGTAGCGTAGGAAGCAAGAGGAGGCGCTACAGGAGGAGTCTTCACTTTAGGGGTTTAGACTGGGACATTTTTAAAGGGCAAAGCTATGATTCTTTAGAGACCTATGAAGGGGTAATTTACCGACACCGGTTTAGAGGCAACATTGACATCGACGACCCGGGTTAAGTGTATTTCATAGTTTTTGTTATTTCTTTTTCTCTTTAGAAATTGACTGCGTTATCCTATGTTAATTGATTTGGTTTTTGTGTATGAATAATCATATTCTCATTATTGTTCAATTATTTGTGTATGAACCCATGGGTATTATGAAAAGATGATTTGAATGCGTTCATTGAATCATTTATTTGCAAACCCATTGCTAGAATTTCGATATAATCCGTAATTGTTATGTTGAAATTCATGTGTAGCGACTAATGATTTGTAATCATTAGGGATAACTTAACCTAAGTTAAATGACAAATCTTATGTGGTTGTGGCCTTGATTAATCGGTTTTCATAATTCGTAATTTTATTGCCCAATTAAATCTAGAGATCACATCTTAGGTTATTTGGTGGTTAGGTTTAATTAACGATCGTATCTTAATTAAACACTACCTAAAGGAAAACTCGAGTTAATTATTAACCCACAATTAATAGTTTATAGGAGAGGTATGAGAACAACAAAACAATAAAATATGTTTAATTATGGTGTAGGTCGAGATTAAACTAAAGAATCGGGTCCCTACCGAATTCCCCACTTTTATCCTTTTTGCATGTTTTCTTTAAATGGATTTTGTTAGTTAGTTTAGCTTTATTTTATTTTTATTTCTAAAACCAAAACCCCCTAAACCTACTCACGGATTAATTTCATTTCAATAACTTTACACACACTCTCTGTGGGATCGACCTAGACTCACCACTACTATAGTAATAACGCACTGTCACATATATCATGGCGTAGTACTACTAACTCCTTAATTGGCATGTCAACTTTACCACATTCCTCCAATTCCTATCTATTTTACTAGGGTGAAATATAATTAAATTCCATTGAAATTTCACAATAAAAGCTCATAATAACCAATTCAGGCTATTACATGTTCGACCAAGTAAATGCCATTCTTTAATGTCATTTTTTTCTTCCGTTATTGGTTTTAATTTAATTCATACAACATTCAAAACATATCCATCTCACCAATTAGTCAAAAATAACATGTATATCAAGTTTCTTAATTCAAACATAATGTATGCCAATTGGGGAAAATACAAATTTTAAGTACAAAATCTCAATTAATCACATATACTACGCATTTAGCATCCAATTAAATATTTTTAAGAACAATTTCATAAAATCCCAATTTTATCTTAAGAACCCTAAATTACGTAATACACAATTTTAGGAAAAAATACAATTACATGAAAACATACCAAATTGATATCCAATTCTTCAAATTAAACTTCCATCAACTTCAATTTCACCAACAATTCCTTATTCCTCCTCTTTCTCTTTCTCTCTCTCCTTCAATTCCTCTTCTTTATCTTCATAATATTGCATAAACATTCAATTTCATGCATTTTATTTATCAGTGCTTGCAACTACACCAAAATCATGTACTAAAAATAATAAAAACTCCATTATCTTACCTTACAAATTTTCGAGTATTATTGATCAAGAACACCCATATACTTTTTTTTCATCTTTTTCCAAACTTTTTGTTGATATAGTGAGTTTAGGAATCCTAGCTTGATGATTTAGTGTTTAATAGGTGATTTCGGGGTTAAAAATAAAGAAATTTGGCTTGAAAATGAAGGAAAATGAAATAAAAATGAAGAAGAAAGGAGGAAGCTTGTTCTTGGCTATCTTTGGTGAATAAGGGAGGGTAGGTGGCCAAGAAAATTACATGTGGTCCCTTAATAACACTTTTTCATTTTTGAAAAAAAACCAAAATTAACTTTAACTTTTGATCCATTCTTTTATTCTTGTCAATAAAAACACCAATAAGAAAAATATCAACCTCACATAAAGGCCTTTATTAATATCATTTATTTCCATTAATATTTTCGGGTTTGAATTTCAGCCTTTCTCGGATCAAACTTTGACCACTGGTCAACTTTTGGTCAAACACTCAAAACAAAATCATTTTGACCTCTAATTTGATCCTCGGGTTATCATTGAACAATATTATCTGATGCCAAATAAAATAAAATACAATTTGAGTCCCGAGTGTCACTATTCACCTTGAGATACATTATTTATGATCCAAAAAGTACTATTTATGAAATCAAGATTTTTGGGGCATTACAATTCTTCCCCTCTAAAATAAAATTTCGTCCTCGAAATTTACCTGTGTCAAATAGTCATGGATAAGACCTAGTGGTTCGTCTAGAGTACTTTCACCAGTGGAACTGTCTTGTTCCTTAGTTGTTTTGTATCTTTTGCTAGAATCTTTACCGGCTTCTCTTCATAAGTTAGATCTGGTAGTATTTTAGTATCTTCCAGTTTTATAATGTGTGATGGATCAGATTGATATGTCCTTAACATAGACATATGAAAGATATCATGAATCTTTTCCATATCTTGCGACAATGCTAATCTATAGGCTACTAGTCCCACACGCTCAATGATCTTAAATGGACCAAGGAATCTAGGGCTTAACTTACCCTTCTTACCAAATCGAAATACTTTCTTCCATGGTGAGGCTTTCAAGAAAACCTTATCACCCTCAGCATATTCAATGTCCTTTCTCTTCAAATCTGCATATGATTTTTGGTGATTAGAAGTATCTTTCAACCTTTCCTTTATAATTTTCACCTTATCCTCGGTTTCCTTTATCAATTATGGACCCATGATTTTGCTTTCACTAAGTTTTGTCCAACATAAGGGTGTTCTGTATTTTCTACCATAAAAAGCCTCATACGGTGCCATCTGTATGCTTGCTTGATAGCTATTATTGTATGCAAATTCAATCAATGGGAGGTGTTCATCATAACTTCCTTTAAAATTGATAACACAACTCCTAAGCATATATTCTGGCACCTGAATCACTCTTTTTAGTTGTCCATCTGTTTGAGGATGAAAAGCTGTATTAAAATTCAGCTTAGTACCCAAGGCCTCATGTAATTTCTTCCAAAATCTTAAGTTGAATCTTAGATCCCGATCTGATATGATGGAAGATAGTCTTCCATGCAACTGCACTATCTCATTGATATATAATTATACATGTTTTGAGATTTGATAGTCATCTTTGATAAGTGGCAAATAAGCTAACTTGGTTAATCTATCTACAATCACCCATACGGAATTATGTTTCTTCCTAGTTTGAGGCAAACTAAACAAAAAATCCATCATTATTTGATCCCACTTCTATTTAAGTTTTGATATTGGTTGAAGCAAACCCGATGGAACTTGATGTTCTGCTTTTACTTGTTGGCATTTAAGACACTTGGTAATATAATCTGCAATGTCTCTCTTCATACCTGACCACTAATAATATGTCTTCAAATCTTGGTACATTTTAGTACTTCTTGGGTGCACAACATATGAACTACTATATGCTTCCTTCATGATGTTCTTTTTCATCTCATCTTCATTAGAGACAGATTCTATCATTTTGATATAAGTAGCCATCCTTTTTTATTGCATATTCACTATCTTTTCCCTCCTGAATTTGTTTAAGAATGGTAACTAGCTTTTCATCTTGTTTCTATGCTTCCTTGACTTTTTGTAACAAGTTTGCTTTGAGCCTCAACTCAGCTACAATGGCTTCATCACTGGTTACAGATAATCTAGCATTCATTGCTTTTAAAGTTGATAATGATTTCCTGCTAAAAGCATTAGCTACTACATTTTCTTTTCCTGGATGATAGTCAATGATGCAATCATAATCTTTGATCAACTCTATCTATCTTCCTTGCCTTAAGTTCAACTCTTTTCTGTGTAGGCAAATATTTAAGACTTTTGTGTTCTATATAAATATAACATTTCTCTCTATATAAGTAATGCCTCTAAATCTTCAAAGCAGAGACTATGGCTGCTAACTCTAAATCATGGGTCAGGTGGTTTCTTTTATGAGGCTTAAGTTTCCTAGAAGCATAAGCAACTACCTTTCCCTCTTGCATGAGTACATATCCAAGCTCGTTATGTGAGGCATCATTATAGATCATAAAGTCCCTACTAGGTACAGGTTGTGTAAGAACAGGCGCTTCAATCAATATGACCTTTAACTTCTCAAAGCTTTCCTGACATTTATCACTCCACACAAATTTTTCATTCTTTTGAAGTAACTCAGTCAAAGGTTCTACGATTATGGAGAATCCCTTAACAAATCTTCTATAGTATCCTACCAAACCTAAGAAACTTCTAATGTCTGTAGCATTCCTAGGTGGTTTCCATTCTAGAATGGCTTATATCTTCTTAGGATTAACTCTAATACCATCTGTTGATATGACATGATTAAGGAAAGAAAATTCATCAAGCCAAAATTCAAATTTACTGAACTTGGCATAAAGTTGTTTATCCCTCAAAATCTACAAAATAATTCTCAGATGCTCATTATGCTCTACTCAGTTCTTAGAATACGAAAGATATCATCAATGAAGGCTACCACAAATTGATCTAAGTAAGGATAAAAAATATGATTCATAAGATCTATAAAGGCTACGGGAGCATTTGTAAGTCCAAAAGGCATTACTAAAAATTCATAATGCTCATATCTCATTCTAAAAGTCGTCTTAGGGACATCTACTTCCTTTACTCTTAACTGGTAATACCTTGATTTCATATCAATCTTAGAGAAAACACCTGCACCTTTAAACTAATAAAAAAGGTCATCTATTATAGGCAGTGGATATTTATTCTTCACAGTCACTTTATTCAGTTATCTATAATCCACACATAGCTTAAGAGACCCATTTTTCTTCTTAACAAATAACACAGGTGCACCAGAAAGAGACAAACTAGGGCTTATAAAACCCTTCTCAAGAAGTTCTTACATTTGGATTTTCAATTCCTTAAGTTCTGTGGGTTCCATCTGATATGGTGCAATAGATACTGGTGCTATACCAAGTATCATATCACTAGAAAATTTAACTTCTCTTCTAGTGGTAACCCGACAACTCATCTAGAAATACATCCTAGAATTCACATACAGTTGGTATATCTTGAATTTTAGGATCATCCTTTCTATTTCAAGAACACAAGCTAAGTAAACCACACACCCTTTTTTAATAAGCCTTTTTGCTACTGTCGCTGATATAACATTGGAGAGAAACTTTGACCTTTCGTCAATAACTATGATCTCATCAATATCCATTGTTCTAAGAGTGATTCTTTAAAATGAAAATCTACCATTACATGATATCTAGATAGCCAGGATCACATCAAATTTGTAGAAAGGTAGTTCAATCAAATCATCAAGAAATTCATAATTTTGTATTCTTAACGGACAATTCTTGTAAACCCTATTTACCACCACACTGTGACCCAAAGGATTTGTAACTAAATATCATGTTCAAGAGTGTCAACAAGTAACCCTATATTTTCAGGCAATGGCATACATATATATGAATGTGTAGATCCTGGGTTTATTAATCCATGAACAAAAATGTCAAAAATAGTAAAAGTACCCACAATCGTATCTGGGGCTTCCTGGTTATCACATGCCACATAACATATGCACGAGCTAGAGTATGGGTATGAGATCCATCAACTGTCTCTTATGTGATACTCTAACCACTAGCACTAGAACTAACTCCCGTTCTTCTACCTTTGCCCCTCAGAGTCATAAGAACTGGTCTCTCTGCTTGATTATCTGTTTGATATTGTCTACCAACGTAATCTCTCTAAAAATGCTCCATAGATCCACATTATAGGCATGCTCCCATCATCTTCCAACATTGTCGACCATGTTTCTTCCCATAATGCTCACATAGGATAACTACCCCACATCCTGACCTACTTGCTGTACTAGCTATAGGTAGGGCCAACTGTATTGCCCTAACTGTTGATCTTTGACTCTGCCTTGATTGGCGATAGGATGTCTGTGTTTGTGCTGGAGCTTGAGACCCTGAACCCTTTTGTTTCTTACTGGATGAGAAGGATGAACTAGATTATCCCTGACTCCTCTTCTGTTGTCCCCTATTTCTCCATTTCTATTTATCAATATTAGCCTTTTCAATCCTCAAGGTTGCTTTTGCCATCTCTCCATAATCCCTAGTCTGAAGTGCAATAAAGAATTTCTTGATGTCATGGTAGAGGTTTGCTTCAAATCTCTTACACTTATCTGCCCCCGTAGGAATTAATCTCTCAACATTCATACTCAATCTATTAAACTCTTTCTCATATTCTGATATTGTCCTATACCCCTATCTCAAATGAAAGAATGCATCCCTCATCTCATCCTTATAAGCCTCCCCTTTATATTTATCTGCAAATTAGGACAAAAAGTACTCCGAAGTAAAATCCTGTGGTGGAACAAGTCATTTAATAGACTCCCACTACTAATATACTGGTCCCTGAAGAATACTATCCGCACATTCGAATCTATCTTTTGGTGTGCAATGGAGAAGATGAAAAATTCTCTTTATTTTGATTAGTTAAAACTCAGCATCTAGAGCAGTAACTGATGACTCTCCTAGAAAATCCCCGTCTCCCTAACTCCATTATCTTACCTCCCCTTTATACTTAACTGTCCATCTCCATGTCAAACTCCTTGACAAAATAATTTACCCATCCTCTAATACATTTCAACACATCTAAACCAGACTTCATACATAACTTTCATATATTCATATATAATTCACAAAAAAATCCTGTAAAATCCTTCATTTCTTTATGTATACATTTCGTAACTAAAATTTTTTTTTTGTAGTATATCCACTTCCAAGTCTTCCGAGATCCTCTATATGACTCTTGTCTTATAGTAGATCCACCATAACTTTCTTCTAATTCTCTTCAAAACCTACATGCGGAAAGAAAATTCATGCTAGGCTATAGACTTAGTGGTGTTCTAGCAATTCCATTTCTCGTTCAGTTCAATTCATTAAACTATGACATGCATAATATATAATATTTTTCAAATATAAATATCTTCATTTATTTCTAATCGTAAATAGGCATTTAAAATTAAGTTATGAAATACAAGCATGTATCTATTTTAATAATTCATATCTAATTAAACAATGATGAATGAATTGTGCAATTTAATTTAAAACCAATTACTATTTTCATTTAAAGTTACTTAATCATTAGTCATGTATGTGTATGTATATATATAATTGCCCCAAAGTAAAATCTAATGGAATTGTATTGTCGAGCCAGATAAGTGGGATTTTAAAATATGGGACCAAGTTCTCGTGACCATACATTCTTTTTTTTAATATTTACATATCAAGACTGAGCCCTCAGAGCCATGCAGTTCATAACTCAAATCAAATATCTTACACTGGAACCAAGCTCTCTTAGCCATACAATCTTCTAACATATATCATGATACAGTACTGCTAACTCTCTAATTAGCGTGTCAACCTTATCACATTTATCCAATTCCTATCTATTTTACTAAGGGTAAGTCTAATTAAATTCCATTGAAATTTCATAATAAAAGCTCATCATAACTAATTCAACCTATTCCATATTCTGCCAAAGTAATTGTCATTCTTTAATGCCATTTATTCCTTCCATCATTGGTTTTAAATGAATTCATACAACATTCAAGACATATTCATCTCATCAATTAGTCAAAAATAACATGTATATCAAGTTTTTTAATTCAAACATAATGTATGCCAATTGCGAAAAATATAAATTATATGTCAAAATCTCAATTAATCACATATACTACTTCATTTAGCATCCAATTAAATATTTTTAACAACAATTTCATAAACCCCCAATTTTATCTCAAGAAGCCTAAATTACATAATACACAATTTTTAGAAAAAATAGAATTACATGAACATATACCAAATTGATGTCCAATTCTTCAAATTAAACTTCCATCAACTTCAATTTCACCAACAATTCCTTATTCCTCCTCTTTCTCTCTCTCCTTCAATTCCTCTTCTTTATCTTCATAATATTGCATAAACATTCAATTTCATGCATTTTATTTATCAATGCATGCAATGACACCAAAATCATGTACTAAAAATAATCAAAACTCTATTATCTTACCTTACAAATTTTCGAGTATTATTGATCAAGAACACTCATATACCTTTTTTCATCTTTTTCCAAACTTTTTGTTGATATAGTGAGTTTAGGGACCTTAGGTTGATGATTTGGTGTTTAATAGGTGATTTGGGGGTTAAAATAAAGAAAATTGGCTTGAAAATGAAAGAAAATGAAAGAAAAATAGAGAAAAAAGAGAAGGCTTGTTCTAGGCTATCTTTAGTGAAGAAGAGAGCATAGATGGCCAAGAAAATGACATGTGGTCCCTTAATAACACTTTTTCTTTTTTTAAGAAAAAACCAAATTTAACTTTAACTTTTAATCCATTCTTTTCTTCTTCTCAATAAAAATACCCATAAGAAAAATATCATCCTCACATAAAAACCTTAATTAATATCATTTATTTCCATTAATATTTTCGAGTCTAACTTTTACCCTTTCTCAGGTCAAACTTTGACCACTGGTTAACTCTTAGTCAAACCCACGAAACAAAATCATTTTGAGCTCTAATTTGATCCTCGGGCTATCCTTGAATAATATTATCCGATGCCAAATAAAATAAAATTCAATTTGGGTCCCAAGTGTCACTATTCACCTCGAGATACATTATTCACAACCCAAAAGGTACTATTCATGAAATCAAGATTTTTGGGTGTTACATATATTATATATTTCATTATAATATAATATTAAAGTTATATATAATAATTTCAAATTCATAAAAAT
>JAOQML010024061.1:0-11545 GCA_027568935.1 Erythroxylum urbanii | reverse complement strand
AATACACCAAATCAATTTTCAGAACAAAATATTCACTATCCACATCATAATCACATTAAATCAATCATTTATACCCAAAAATGTCAATTGAGTGCATGAACAAATTTGTACTGTGTGCAATAATCAATGTCATATATATGATGCTATTTTATGCATGAGTATGAAATGCATTTTTCTAATCTCTCATTGTTATCTCTCATGCACGGTATTCCCGAGCTCAACCCTTAATATGGGAACGAGATGTTACAATTCTCCCCCTTAATAAATTTCGTCCTCAAAATTCTTATCTGATTGATCAAATTAATGGGGGTATTGTTTTTCTCATAATCTCTTCTGTTTCCCATGTAACCTTATCACTCGAATAATTTCTTCCAATTCACTATAGTCAATGGAAGCAGTCAGTCTTTCAGATATCTTCTCTCTTAACTGATTTCTTAGTATAGCTCTTATTACTCGCAAGTTTCACTTCCTATGCTGACAATACATCTATCGGATGATACCAATTTCTCCTATACATACTTATGTAACACAGTGTGGATCTGATATGTCTTTGTTAGTAATACTAACTTAAGTCAATGGTCCTATGCTCTCAATAACTTCATATGGACCAATACAATGCGGGCTTAGCTATCCTTTTTAATGAACTTTAGCACATCTTGTCAAGGTGATACGTTCATAAACACTTTATCTAACTCTCTATATTCCAAAACTTTGGAGTTTATCCACCTAACCCGTTTATCTTTCTTGAATCACTTAATTTCTGTTACAGATTCATTTCACTTGTCAATAGCATCTCAAATCAATTATATCCTTTAACTATTCTTAGGCCTTCTTCGTCTCATTATAAAGATGGATGACTCATTCTGTCGTCTAACACCTCATACAATTTCAAATTCAACCTCTCAATTATACATTGTATGGTCACACTAAGACTACAGTGACAATGATTGTTATGATCAAATTCAATCAGGACCTAGGAACTTAAAAAATGTAAGTTACAAACATATCTCTGACATTTAAGACTGTTGGCAAATCAGTTATTCAGTTACACATTCGGTCACTTGCTTCTTCATTCTTGGCTGCTAAATACCGCTTCAGCGTATTCCTATTAGAATGTATAGCATAGTTTGCTATTTGTGTTTTCTTTAATAATATGTTTGCTCAATCATCTTTGTTCGGTACACATACTTTTTACTACAACCAAATAATATCATTTTTCCAATTCAACTCAAAATTTGAATTCATGTCCAACTCCTCAATAAGATTCACAAATTTTGAATCCTCAGTTAAGGCTTTTCTAATCCTGTCATTCAAAACTAGTCTTAAATTCTATGGAGTTAATAACACTTCGTTTGGGCCAATTTCAATTCAATCATTCTAGGCTCTTTATTGCACTAGATTTGGCAACCTTAATATCTGAATTTGTGTTATACTGCTATTGAATTTTCTGTTCAATGCATTAGATTACCACACTAGCTTTACTGGGAAATACTAATTTGTACATCATAATGTCTCTAAGCTCTCAAAGTAATTACTATTGCAGCAAATTCCAAATCATGTATTAATTAATCAACTCATGAGGCTTCAATTGTCTGTATGCATACAAAATCACTTTTTTATGCTGCAAGATATTGTATCTTAATCTCTAGTGTGAAACATCATTATATACTATAAAATCTCCAAATTCAAACGATATAATTAACATCGGTAGTATAATTCCTCAAAATTCTTTTTACAATCATCAGTCCATATGATCAACACATTTTTCCTCAAAAATTTTGTTAACGAGCTAAGATCAGTAAAAACCCTTAAACGACCTCTGGTAGTATCCAATATATAGCTAGTTAAAGAAAACTCCGAATCTCATATATATATTCCTTGGAGTTTCCACTTCATCATTACCTCTGCTTTCCTTTTTGAGTTTACCTATATGCCCTATCCAAATACTATACAACCCAACATGTTACTTGATCAAGCTGAATTTTTCTCTTATTGACTTTGGCATATAATTGTTTCTCTTTCATGATAAGTAAGATTTACCTCTAATTATTCAAAATATTCCTTTCAACTTTTCGAATATACTCAATTATCATCTTATGATCACTGTCATTAATTGATCTAAGCAAGGTTGGAACACTTTATTCGTTATATCATGAATACTGACGGGGAAATTTGTTAACCCAAACAGATATCACCAAGACTCAATGCACCCATATTCAGTCCTTGAAATCTTTAAGTAGCTAATTCCTCGATTGGGGTAATGATCTCTCATTTTTTTTCTCAGTCTCCAAATTGACTTCCTTTCTCGAATGATTTTCTCCATTCATTCGATTTCCCATAATTTCTCATCAAATTATTCAAATGTCAGACCATTCTTACTAAATTCTTCACACATTTCAATTTATTCACAAGTTTAACTATCAACTCGAACTTGCATCTTCTGAACATATTTATATAAATTATAGTGTGGACTTAGTGTTACCTCGAATTCAAGAATCCAATCATGCAGTTGGATACTTTACATCAAACCGAATGCTTGCACTCTCAGTAGCAGATTCGACTTCTTATGCCTAAGCCTCAATTAGAAATGAAACTCCAATATTCTCTTCTAATTTATTCAATATTCATTCTTCTTAGAAGTAAACCATCTGGTCTACTTGACCTAGTTCGGTGGAAGTCTTCTTTGAAAGAAGATTTCTTGCTACTATCATCTATACTATTCACGAAATCTTTATCAATCAACTATACAGTCATTCTTAATGCATCAAGAAAATCGATTTTGACTATTCATAACATCTCAATCAGATCAATTTCTACCATACTTTACATGGTCAGAATACTCTTTATAATAAAGCTCTGTGGAGCAATATACATATCCATTTACTCTTATACTTTAGTATTTATCATCAAGATCATTACATCTTATCTAGAGATGTATTTCTGACAATTCACCAATTAATAACTTATGCTAAAGATACCTTAATCTTAATTGATTCTAGACAACATTTCTCCTTTTGCACCTATCAAACTCGTGGATCTGGCCATGATCGTGGGGACTCTGCCACAATCGTGACAAAACCAATTAATCTCAGCCACGATCATGGGGGACCATACTATGATCGTGCCCTTCTTTTTTCTCAAATCTATCACACATATTAACTTCATTTACACTCTCAATCTATCCCCAATTGATCATCTTAAACACTTTCATGCGTTACTCTGATTCATCTTAAAATTTTAACTATAGGGATTAAAAAAAACTTAAAAGCATTCAATAAATCATGGATCTCTTCCTATCTCTTTTCCAGGTATATGATACATATGTGCTTCATGACATTATTTATCAAGATAATCACATTATCCAAAATACATGCATAATAACAATTCAACTTAACCTAGGGGACTTTTACTTATCTCGTTATCATTCACCTCATCTTCCAATTTACATCTTTCATATGTATATTCTCAATCAATTCAGAATTATAGAAGCACAATCATCATGAAGCTTTGATCTCATTTCTAACGACATAATCTTATGCTAAATCACAACTCTTATCACATTAATCAAATAACCATTTCAAGTCCAATTTCAACCTCTAGGTTATAGAACAAATTTGGTTTTCGTTCAACCCTACTTGTACTCTTTAATTTTTTCATTTATACTCATATCTCTACTTCTCTTAGTTAATCCACAAAATATACATTCACATCAATATCAATTCATAGATACACAACCACAGCACAATTATGATATCATACTCGATGATACAGCCACAATTATAAATGCTTTGAACCTTTATCTATCATATCAAACCAAGTATTAGTTTTCATTTCTAGATATCCTCAAAATTCCATTTTCTCTCATTCTGACAGATCATCAATCTTCTCAATACTTCTAACAACTTAATTCTTAATGAATGCTTATATGTGTGACTCGTGCACATATGACTTATACTAGGGATCAGTTGCCACTGCATGCTATGATGTGTCTAAAATGCATGTACAGTGACACATATTTTGAAAAATGCCCATGTAAGATACTAAATATGGGCTTTGATACGACCTAACTATAGCACCCCACTCTTGTAAGACACGTACAGACATCTTGAGTGATTTCCGAGAACATACCCCGCGAGGGTGGCCTGCTAGCACAGTCAATCAGTCAGACACTTGAAACTTAGTACCAAAAAAATTGTTTTTTTTAATTTTCACGCACGTACGCGGAAATCAATAATCAAATTCAGGCCTATACTTTTATTTCATAAAACTCGAAATCACAATTACTGATACACTTTAATCAATTTCATTTACAAAACATTTCCAATTTGGAAAATTAGTATAAACAGAATGTTCAAATACATATTGTACGGAAATCACGAAATATACAAATTGATATAAAAATACGAAAGTACCAATGCAGACACGAACTAATCCTGAGCTTTATCTCTTACTCAAATGCATTGTCTATAATCCCGTTAGCCTAACGGGGTAACTTTTCTGAGCCTGAAAAATATTGCAAATTTTAGGTGAGTTTTGCGAACTCAGATGAGGTAACCATCATCGATGGTTCACTCAATTCATGCATCATATAAATACACATAACATGTAATTCACATCTTTGCATTTTGCATAAAGCATCACATAACTCTCATCATTACATTAATTCATCACGTAGCATCAATTTACACCTTATTCATTTATTTCAAATTTCACATTTCACATTTGAACCATTTAAATAGTGTATTTCAATCATTTAAACATACATATCAAATGCATAAGCAATGCTCATGAGACTCACTTCTAATTGTTATTATTATGATCGAATGCTTATAACTGTCCCGTATCCATTATGAATACCGGGCTCATTAATAACTGTCCCTTATCTGTTGGACATACAAGGCTCATTTTACATAGTAAGCCTTTGGCTCTTAATCACTTTCTGAGTTTTAAGCTCTTTTTCACTTGCTAAGGTTTAAGCTCTTTTTCGATGGCTACTCCTGTCACAACAACCTTTACATTATTGTGCATTCATGTAATGAAATGCATCAGTCATATATGCTCAATCAGTCACTTTATTTCACTTTACATATTCACTTTCACATGTCATCAGACCTTAGTCTGGTATTCAACATTTAAGTTAAGAAAACACATTTATTTCGTCATATTCACATACAAGGAGTACTTCGAATATCACATTCATTCATCAGAATCATCGGACCTTCATTGTCCAGAATCAACACATTCAAATCACATTCATTTGATAATTCAAACATAATATAAAACAAACAATTAATTGAGTGAGACCATCTAAGTTACTCACTGGTCTCTCCCAAAGCTAATGCCTCGAAGTCCCAGCAATGTCTGGATGTTGACATTCCAGTTGCTCCTCTATATCACACAATATACACAAATCACAACTTGACACAATTATAAGTATTCATTTATGCACATTTATGAATAGGAAATAAGTTCAATGCATGTTCATGATAATCCCGAGTATCTTTCCCTAATTCACATCTTAAGATCATTCATACATCAAACCTTACATAAGTCTAAATCAAACTTAGGTTAACACTTCATTTGTACAAAGTTATTCTAAGTTCATCATTCAATCATTCCTCAAGGTTATTCAAGCATTAAAGATCACAAAACATCCAATTCATCATTCATTTTCACTTAATACTCATTATTCATCTTAATTGAATCACCTTAGCCATTATAGGTTCACTTTCATTCCCATATCGTCTAAAAATTTCAGATTTAAATACTCAATACATAATAATTCATCCTTAAGTTCCATCCCCAATCGTCAGCATATTTATCTCCTTTAGAATAACCCATAAGGAATAGAGGGCTACTTACATGATTAACTCAAAACTTCTTTAAGAGTCTCTAAGAAACCTTAGCTCCAAGCATCACACGATCATTAACTTTGAAGGTGGACTAGGTTGGATATTTTAGTAACAAGAAGCAAACTATTTAAATGGCTAGTGTGAGATTATGGCAAAAAATCAACTTAATGGAGGTTAGTAGGAGTTTTGTAGGTGGAGAGAAAAAAATGGAGAAGATGAAGAACGAAAAGAGCAAGAATAAATGAAAAAAAGAACAATGTAAAGTGTAGTCTTTTAGCAAAACAATCGTGGGTTATAAGTGGTGTGACAAGTGACAAATGTCACTTTTTTATGGATCCATTTGTCCATCCTTTGATAACTAGTCTATTTGATTCCAATTTCTAGTCCAATTGTCTCCCAAATTTCAATGACTATTGTCATTAAATCTTAATGCCACTTTTCAATCATTTCTACTACCATTTGATATTTATTTCTACTAACATTTATCAATTGTCCCGCCACTTGACATTTTTCCTAGTCCAAAAATACCATTAATTTCAAAAAATTCTCAAATTTTACCAAAAATTCTAAATCAATATTTTAATACACCAAATCAACTTTCAGAACAAAATAATCACTATCCACATCATAATCACATTAAATCAATCATTTATACCCGAAAATGTCAATTGAGTGCATGAACAAATTTTTGTACCGTGAGCAATAATCAATGTCACGTACATGATGCTATTTTATGCATGAGTATGAAATGAATTTTTCTAATCCCTCATTGTTATCTCTCATGTATGGTATTCCCAGGCTCTAACCCTTAATATGGGAAGTGGATGTTACACCATCTGACCACATTTTGGAAGTGTTTTATAGTACCTTTGTGGTGCTATTGATGCAATATATTTTCCCCAAGATCCAACGGATCAAGAGGGTGTAGTAGTAGCTTCAAGCATCTCCTTTTGTCTTATATGTTTGTCACTTTGTTGTTCCACCAACAGCTCTGAAGAAAGGACTAAAAAGTCCTCTTTGGAGAGGGAGGGTTCCCCTTCAGCCATAATGGTTGGAAAGGCTTAAGAAGGGCCTTTATAAAGAGGCGATAGCCTCCTCCACCGTGCCTTGTTCCAAGAACCAATCAAGAGAGAAGTTTCATACGGGAAGGAAATTTTCCAAAACTGGTAGTGAAAACGGTATTTTAGGAAATTTGTTGGGTAAGAATTTTAGTGAGTAGGGAGAGTGTCTCTCTCAAGTCATTTTAATTTCTTCTTTGCTGAAATTAATTCTTCTATTTTAATTGCCAGCTACAAATTCCTTTCCAATTTCTCAACTTCTGGTTTGTTCCACAACAATTCTAGGTACTTGTTTTTAATTAGTTAGTTAAGCTTCTAATTTCAATCTTTTTCCTCTCTGGCACTAGTTAGTTAATGCAGAGAATGAACTTTTCTATATTTATTATACTTTTAAATGATTATTAGTTCCATTATGGTTTAATTAATTACTAATTAAACTAGCTCACTTACTTATTGTTGCCTTACAATTAATAATTTGTTTTTATTAACTTTCTTTTGATTTTTATTTCTTTTGTTAGGTAATGGGAAAAAATGACACAAACAAAGATACTTTTTTATTTGATCCATTTGACTGGAGTGCAGTACGTTAGCTGGAATGCCCTGGAACAATTATGTATGACTTTTTCAAATATAATTTTGAGGTATGTTCAGGAACTGTGGGACCCTTCTTTTTCATTTGTTTCTCAAACTTTGAATGACAATATGGTTTCATCATTCTCTTTTTTCAAATTCCAATAAAATCATTTCAACCAGAACATGTAATCATATAAGAAATTGTTGGCATGCTAACTATATCTAATTAGGCTTTTAGGTAATAGTAATTTAATCCAATCAATTCTTTACAACTTTGTAACACTTTGCATAATTGAATCTTTATAATATTAGCTATTTTCAGCTTTCATGTGAGTTTTAGTTTGTTTGATCAACTAATTTCCTCCAAATTTCAACTTTTAATGGCAATAAATTGTGGAAAAATCTTCCAAAGAAAGAAAAAGTCATAAAGACATAACTAGTAAAGTTAAATTATAGGCCACATATATACATCTATATATATAACAGTTGCCTCTCAAATGTGAAATCCTTTGTCCTTTATTTGTAGTATTCGATAAAGCACAAATTATAGAGGAGAATAGAAGCTTAGAATTATAAGCTTCCAGGAAGATAGATATCATCAGGTAAGCCTTGAAATTTCCCTTTTGTGCTCTAATTCTAAGCTTCCAGGAAGATAGATATCATCAGTTAAGCCTTGAAATCTCCCTTTTGTGCTCTATTAATTAGTGATATCTATTCTTAAAAATAGGTATAATAATTTTCATAATTATTAGTTTTGTGCATTATTTTTGCTGGTCTTTTGTTTTTAGTTATATAAATTGCTTTTTCTTCTTTTTTCTACTTCTACCTTGTATTCTTCCATTCTATTTTTGTTCTAACATTTTTTCCATGCATTAAAATTTCTATATTTTTGAACACCAACAACTGATCACTTATACATTAATAAAAAAATTTTAATTCAAAATAAAATGCATTGTTTATTTAGTACCAAAATTTGACTTCTCATTTTTGATACCTTTCCAATGGACAGAAATTTTTAATATATTTGAAAATATTTCTTTACATTAAGATAGTATTATCATTTATTTCAAACTAGTGATTATTTGTATCTACTTTGCTTATGGTATATATATTTGGCATGTAATGATGATTTTTCATAAAAAGTTCCAGTCACCATAACATGTATTTTGAAGTCCTTCAATAGACCTTGGCCAATATGGTCTAAGCTAGTGAAAGGTCTTAGAAAATCGAATTATTGCATTTCTTAGTAATGCCTCAATGTTTCTTTGGAAAATATTAATGCTTATAAAGTTCCCTATCTTAGCAAGTTCTGTATCAAATTCTACTGAACCCATTCAATTAATTTGTATTATAGGACAATGAAAATTGACAAAACTTGGATAAATTTCTAATAGAGCACTGTGACAATATGAAAAAGAAGTTAATGAATTTCTAGATTTCGTATTTAGACATCTTGATGAAGGAAGAGCAATTCATTTTCCTTGTAACAAGTGAAAATTTATTTAGGACACGTCAATCAATTTATGAACATTTGACGTTAAATGGGATTTTAAAAAACTACAAGCAATGTTACCATCATGGAGAGGTTCGACAATATTATTCTGATGAAAATAATGATAGTAATCAGAGTAATAAAAGTGAAAATGATGATGGAATGTGTGATATGTTATGTGGTCTTGGACGTGCTAACATAGATTATGTTGACCAATTTGATGCTCAAATGACTAATGATGCTTTTACGAGGGTAGTTCTTACGATCTAAATAAAGAAGCTGATGATTTTATCATAGGTGGCCGCACCAGTCCAAATAAGGAAGTTACTAAGTTTTATAGATTATTGCGAGAATTGGAGAAAGAGTTATATCATGGCTGTAAGGAATCTTCCACACTATCATTCATTATTGAAGTATTGAATTGAAAATGTCTTTATGAGATTAGTGCAAATGCAGTTGATGGAATGCTTTAAATAATGAAAAGATGGTTTCCTAAAGGTAATAAAGTTCCTAATTCATATATTGATTGTAAGAAAGTTTCTCGAGATATATGGCTTTTATATGAGAAGATAGATGCTTGTGTAAATAATTGCATACTTTACAGAAATAACTATTAGAATGCTCATTCTTGTCCAACTTATGGTGAATATAGATGGAAGAACAATAGAAAAATGGGGAATATGATTAATGAGCGTGACTGTAGGAAAAAGATTCTGCGATTAGTCTTGCAATGTTTTCTGTGAACTCCTCCCTTGTAAAGATTGTACATGTCATCTAATTTTGCTAAAGATATGAGATGGCATAAGGGAAAACCATGTAATAATGAGTCTATGGGACATCTAATGGATTCTCCAGCTTAGAATAGTTTTGATGTCGTGCATCACTTTTTTTGCTGGGTGAAGAGGTGTGCAAAGCATTACTTGAGTTAAGTACTTATTTCAAAGAGTTATGTGCTAAAGTTTTGCGCTTTGATGATTTAGAGAGACTTAAAAAATCAATTCCTTTTACACTTTGTAAATTAGATAAAACATTCGCTCATTTTTTGACATAATGGTGCATTTAACCATTCATCTTGTGAGTGAGGCTAAACTTGCTAGGCCAGTATGATTTCTGTGGAAGTGATCTGTAGAACGATATCCGCGTAGGCTTAAATAATATGTGAGAAACAAGCCGCGTCCAGAAGGATTAATTGCTGAGACATATATTATGCAATAATGCATGCATTTTTATTCAAGGTATTTAAACAAAACTGAAACTAGGTTGAACCATGCTAGAAGAAATGATGAGGGAAGTGATCCTCATTCCCATTCTAGGTTTCAAGTTTTTTCATAAGCTGGTAGGCCTTTTCTCAAAAAAAATATGATGAGCTGAGCTTACCTTAAGAGGCTCAAGCTTGGGTGCTAGAAAATTGTGAAGAAATTAAAGAGTTTATGGAGTAAGTTCTCTTAACTTTTAAAATTAGTCATTTTATGTAATTTTTATGGTTTATATATTCTTTAAGTGACTACTAATATTTTACTTAGTTTTGATGTGAAACATGCATAAAGAAAAACTCAAGAGGGAGGATCCTAGAAATGTAGAAAAAAGATATAAAAAATAATTCCATCAGTGGTTTAAGAAATATGTAAGTACTATAAATATATTTTTACTTATAGCTTTTAAGAAATTATACTTTATATAATATAAATATTTAATGTTCATTACCCATGATAGGTCACTGAATTGCACGATAAAGGAAGTGAAAGGGTTAACGATCAATTACCGCATTTAGCTTATGGGCCAAACAAGTGAGTTTGTTGGTATAAAAGCTTCCTTATCAACAGTTGGAGGTTTAACACAAAGGGCAGAGATTTGCAATTGAAATCACAAAATAGTGGAATTTTTGTTAAAGGTAATGTGAATATCGACAATTTGAATTATTTTGGTGTTTTGATAGATATCATACAATTAAATTATCACGGGGAAATAGTATTGTTTTATTTAAGGTTGACTAGTGGGATGTGTATCATAAAGGTGGATATAAGGTTGATAAGTTTGGGTTTCCTATAGTTAATGTCACACGCAAGTTGAAAACTGATGAACCATATGTTTTAGCTTCTCAAGCTGAACAAGATTACTATGTAAGAGATATTAAGGAGCTCAATTGGTAGGTTGTTGTCAAGATAAAGTCTCGTGATTTCACTACAAGAAAACAGCACCATTCGGGACGTTTAAAAAATGTCACAGAATCTCAAAAAATGTCGCAGAATACCATTTGCGACGTTTTAAAAAACGTCACAAAAAACGTCACGGAATGTGGTGTAGGCAAAAGATTTCTACGACGTTTTTTAAAAAACGTCACAGAAAATACTAACATTCCTCGACGTCTTTAAAAATGTCATAAAAAGATTGGACTTTTTGCGACGTTTTTAGAAGCGTCATGGAAAGTCACATTTTGCGACATTTTTTAGAAACGTCACAGCAAGTCACATTCCGCGACGTTTTTAAAAACGTCGCGAAAAGCATTCTACGACGTTTTTGACAACGTCGCAAAAAGTATTCTGCGACATTTTTAGAAACGTCGCAAAAGG
>JAOQML010024042.1:0-11546 GCA_027568935.1 Erythroxylum urbanii | reverse complement strand
CAAACATCTCTTCACCTTTTTCTTCCTCGTTTAGTTCCTTCAATCAACTATGTAAAGGTGAAGAGTTAGTTTCAAAACCAATCATGGACCTAGTACTTACGTCTGAGCTAAATGATATGTCCTTTCCGGTTTAGAGCTCCTTCTCATCTTCATCTTCTTCACAAGCAATTTCTTAAGTACTACACTTAAGATTCTCAAGCTCCTCTTCACTCTGTAAGGTTTTCGTGCTAATATCCATCGAGTACTCCTTAAGTTGATATGGTTGCGTCTCTTTGCTTTGTGATGCTAGGCAGTTGATAGCTTCCATCAATTGATCCACCTAACTTGTCAAGTTTTAAATTCTCGAACTTGTTTCCTACTGGAATTGCAAAGCGTTAGCAACATATACATTAACTAATTCTTCTAAGGATATACCTGAGTCTTGATAGGAAGCTTCTGGTATGTACGGGAATTGTTATGCTTCTTGTAAACTATCACAGAAGTAATTCAGTTGATTATCCCATCCATAACAAAAGTTAGGTTGATTAGTCCAAACATTTTTATAAGATTGAGAATATGAATTAAAGAAAAAATTATTCCCATTCATGTCAAATTTAATTTTTAAATTTTTTTATAAAAATAAAAAAAGAAAAGATTATGAAATAACTGAAAAGAAACTAATTACGAACAAATATATACAAAGTACCAATTAAAATCAATAACAAAAACTAAACACTGCAGTCCCCAACAACAGCGCCAAAATTAACCGGTGCATCGTAACGCTAGTCAAAATAAAATAACTAGACTACTACTGTAGCAGTGGTGAGTCTAGGTCGATCCCACAGGGAGTGTTCGGATAACTTATGAAATGAAATTAATTGATGTTTAGGTAAAAGGGGTTTTGGATTTAAGAAGAAAATAAAATAAAATAAACATAATGAAAACAAATTAAAGAAAATATGCGAAAAATGATAAAATTAGAGAATTTGGTAGGGATTTGATGCTTTAGTTCAATCTCAGCCTACACCCTAATTAAGCATAATTCATTGATTTGTTGTTCTTTTATCTCTCTTAATAATTATCAGTCGTAGATTAACAACAAGCTCTGTTAATCCCGATTTTTCCTTAAATCCTAGTTAATCACGAAGCGCTCGTTAATTAACCCTAGCTATCGGGAAACCTAGAATAAGCTCTCTAAGTTTATCCAGACAACCGCATTATGAACCAGAAAAACAAACCAATCTAGGCAATAATCACACAAGGTCAGACTATTTAACCTATGTTATGTTATCTCTAATGATTCGTAACTATTAGTCGCTACATATGAATCGGGAATACAACGATTACATATTGCATTCGATTCTAGCAATGGGTTTTCATAAAAAACGATTCAATAGAGCATTAAAATTATCATCATTCAATACCCAATCCAATAAACACAAGATAACATAATCAATTCCTAACGAGAAAGAGAAGCAAAAAAATAATAAAGAATGCTTAACCTCAAGTCATCGGCGTCGATGTTACCTCCAAACCGATGTCGCGACGTTTAGCCTTTCATGGGTCTCTCAAAAAAAAGCTTAAGCCTCACAAAACTCATCCCCAATCGAAACTCCTTCGGTTATTCTTCACTTTGCCGCAAGCTTCTTGTTCTCACTATTCATCGCACTTTTCACTAATGGGATAATTAAACATCAATGGACCACTTACACTATTCACGCCTCTTTTCACACAGCTCTCTCTATTTCAAGCCACTACTCCTATCCTCTTTTCTAGCCACACCAAGCCACCTACTATTTGTGACTTGACAATTTAAGTTTAATGGTTTTTGGTCCACCTTACATGTCTCTTAAGCATCTTCTGCAGCTCTGCGTTTTCCTCCTCTTTTGTTGCATTTTGTTTGTTTCCTTAGTTGTAAGTCATCGTTTCTTTATACCAGCTGCTGCGTCCAGCTACAGCATTTCTCCTTTGGCTATACGCTACTCTCTTGTCTGCCTGTGTCCGCAAACCATTCAAGCTGCTGTCATTTTAATTATTGACCAAACATTTACATTTTGTTTCATCTGTTATTTTATCGTTTCAATGTTTTCCTTGCTTGTCCAAATGCTAGCATTTTTTTCATGGACTACTATCATTTTTGCTTCATTCTAGCTGCTATGTTATTTTATTTGACAGCTTCTTGGTTGTATATGTATTAAAATGAGTATCATAAGCAATTTCATGTCAATAATCTCTAAGTGTAAATGATTAAATGTATCAATAACAAATACATATAAAGGAGCAACCGAGCATGTATAACCAACCTCAAGGTGTGCCATACGAGGATGTTTATAATTTATAGTGGAGCAACTCTTCCCCTTATGGATGGAACAATCATACTCCAATTGAATATTTATAACACCAGGCACCTTCAGTTACTAAGCTAACTCTAAAAGATATGATGGTTGATTTCATTCAAGAATCAATAATGAGGTATCAAGAAATAGAGGCTCATATACAAAATCTAGTGAATCAAATGGACCAGCTAGTGAAGACATTATCTGACAAGATGTAAGGGAGTTTGCCTAGTGCTATTGAAATAAACCCTATAGAATGTGGAATGGCAATCACCTTTAGTGGAAAAAAAGAGTTCCTAGTAAAAGAAGAAGAGGAAGGAAGTAATATAGATAAATTAATGGAACTCCTTGCCAAAATGAAAGCTAACCGATGTGAATTCAAGAATGAAGAAAATATAAGGCTTAGCTTCATGAATGAGTGACATTCTAAAAAGAGCTTTCAGAAGAAGGAGTTTCCATCCAAGAAGAGGAAGTAGAGGAAATTGAAGAAGATGAGCCAAAAGCCTTTGTCCAGGAAGAAGAGGAAGAAGAAGAAGAAGAGTAGACAAAGGTGGTTGAGGAAGAACTAATGGAGGAACCAAGTAAAGAAACTATTGATAAGGCGTTGGTAGTGACCTTAAGTACAGAGGGTTCCCACTTCCTTGAAGAAAAACTATTTGAGTCAATCACTAATTTAGTGAGTTTTGTTATTCATTTTTATTAACAGATTGTCACTAAAAGGGCATTAATAGCTGTAATTAGACATTAATTTGATAAACCATGTCCTTGTTAATATCTTACAATATGGGGCTTATTTATAGGCTACAAAACCTTTATATAGGGAAATGGGTGGAAGCAAGCTACTAATTATAGACCCAAAATGAGGTCAACGTGCAAGTTACATCAAGATAACGACGTTATAGAAGCCCTGCACTAGAGGCAATCCACAAGTTAGTTTTAATTTTATTTCAATTTTGATATTATCTCATTTTTTCATGTTAGTATATGTTTTAAGTAATTAATTTTTGTTTTCTATGTTTAAGATAGAAAGATTAAGCATCTTTGAAAGAATTACACGTAATTAGCATATTAGAGTATGTGTGTTTACAAGTTATAATGTTAACATGCAAAGATTTTTATGTTTAAGCATCAAATTTTAAAGTTACACATGTTTGCAAAGAGTTATATGCTCTCTAGACACACTAGTATAGTTTGCACGCTTTGATGCATGCTCGTGTATCAAAACATATAAACTTGCAAAAAGCTGTAATTTAATGAAGTATATAGTTTGATGCATGGTTGTGTATCAGACTGTGCACTCATGATACATCTTAAAATGCCCTAACTTCTCAGCTTTTTCATTTTTTTCTCGTCTCATTCTCTACTCTCCTGAACTAATTTTCATACTTTTCTGCTACATTAATGACACCAAGTAAGTTCTCTTGTTGCTTTAAATTGTTTATACATTATTCGTTGGGTTTTTGTGTTATTCATAAATTTTTCAACTAAAAACATCAATTTCATAATTTCAGGACGTTTAGAGAATTTGTGTGATTTTATGCTCAATTATTGTTTAATAGTTGATTTAATCTTTAACCAGGTGATTTTATCATTTGATTTGATTTATTGCATGCGAATTGGGTTCATATTCAACTTTAATTGTAGAATTTTGCAATTTTTGCTCACTGCATGTCTAATTGTGACAATTTTGTGTTTAATTACGTTAATTAGTTGTTTTCTACATTAATTAAGACTTAGTTTTTGTTTAATTGCATATATTTAGTGTTTAATTGCATCCATTTTATGTAATCGTGACTTTAGGATTTTTAATTTGAATTTTAGGGTTAGAATTGTAATTTAACAATTAAGTTAGTTTAATTTGTTAATTATATAATTGTTAGTTTAATTTGTTAATTATATAATTTCTAGTTAATTTTAAGATTAATTAGTTTATTAATTGATTTTCTAATTAAATGTGTTTATTTGTGTGTGTTAATTTATTAATTAATTCTAGTTGTTTAATTTTTAGTATTTGGTTTGTTTTCCCACTCAATAAGCAATGAGCATGATCGAAATTAATTGTAGAGAAAAGTGTGACATAGTGATTTATATATCAATTTTCTTACACTTGGTTAAAGTTGAAGGCAAAATGACACAATCATGGCATGATAAAGAAACTCCAACAAAGAGGCATTAAGGCGTGTCTTCTACGACAGTCCCGAAAGAGGCCATGAATGCTGCTATTCAATGCTAAGGCTAACGAAGAACAATATCAAAGATTGATGGATAAGAAATTTGAAGCTAATCGATGGAAGGCTTTTGAGCAAGTTAGTTTAGCCCAACAGGTTAAAGAGTTAGTAGATATAGTAGTAAGGTCCCTGATAAGTGCTTAATTGATTGTTTTATTATTTAATAACACTTATAGGTTGTTTGGTTGAAGGTAATAGAAATTTTATTATCCACCTATTTTTTGTTATTAGCCATTCTTTTATTTGGTTTACAAAAACTCGCGGAATAACTATTCCTAAATGTTAGCTATTCCATACAAAGCAGAATAGCTAACAAACTCTCCCCCGTCTTTACCTATTTTACACATATCGAGAATAAGTAAATATGTCATCAATTTCTCTTGGACAAGTAACTCCTCGACTCAAAAAATATGTCACTCACCCAGCAGAGCACTCCTCCTCCAGCAGCAGCACACCTTCGTCTCTGGATTAGTGGCCTTTTATCGCTCTTCACGCGGGCGTCTCTTCCCTCTCGTCTCTGGTCTGCTCTCATCACTCTCACACCCATTTTGGTCAGAGTTCTTCAACTTCTGAATTATTCTACCCAAGTCATGAACACTCCCACACGACCACTCCCGCATTCCAATTGCCACTTTCACTACAAACACTCTGATTCTCGCAGATATTTCGGGTGGACTACTAGGTAGACTCACGCCTAGTCTAATTTTCACTTCGATATATCTTTTTTTCCCATCTCATATCTTCTTTGGTGGGTTGGTTTTTTGAATTCTCGACAGGGAAAGCTTCCAATTCATGTACACCAAGCCTTGGCACCACATCGTTGATTTCTACTCCAATATCCTCAATGCCCGTTTGTCTCTTTCTGACTTATTCCCCATTAAGGTGTACGATCTTTTTCTTTTTCTCAATTAAAGTTTGAAACTTTGAGCATGTTGAGTGCGTATTGATTGCCCAATATATATCATTGTGGATGGAAGATACATCTTTCTCAATAATCCTTTTGGAATTCTTCGTTTTGTTATGTAAAATGTTCGTTCCATCAATCCAATCGATCATATCAGAAACACTCATTCTTTTGTTTTTTTTTCCTTCTTAATGATAATCATTCGTATTTTGACCATGATTAGCCTGTCATATTTATCACTCAAAATATTCTTTGAACGTGATTAGCCTGTACCTGGGATAAGTATATTTCTTCGTTTTTGTTATTTCTTTCTCTCATTAGAAAGTAATTGTATTATTCTATGTTAGTTGATTTAGGTTTTGTGTATGGATAATTGGATTTTCATTATTGTTCAGTTATTTGTGTATGAACCCATTGGATATTGTGAAAAGATAATTTTAATGCAGTCATTGAATCTTTTAATTGCAAACTCATTGTTAGAATTTCAATATAATTCATAATTATTATGTTGAAATTCTTGTGTGGCGACTAATGATTCGTAATCATTCGAGATAACATGATCTAGGTTAAATGACGCATTGTATGTGGTTGTTGCCTTGATTAATTAGTTTTCCTAATTATTAATGCTACTGCCTAATTAAATATAAAGATCGTATCTCAGGTTATTCGGTGGTTAGGTTTAATTAACGATCATATCTTGATTAAACAAAACCTAAGAGAAAGCTCGAGTTAATTATTAACCAACGATTAATAGTTGCTAAGAGAGGTTTGAGAACAACAAATCAATGAAGTATGCTTAATTAGGGTGTAGGTCAAAGTTAAATCAAAGCACCAGGTCCATACCCAATTTCCCATTTTTATCATTTTTCACATATTTTCTTTAATTTTTTTATTAGTCTAGTTTCATTTTATTTTCTTGTTTGAAAAATCCAAAACCCCCTAAACCTAAACACCGATTAATTTCATTTCATAAACTTTGCACACACTCTCTGTGGAATCGACCTAGACTCACCACTGCTACAGTAGTATTCTAGTTATTTTATTTTAACTAGCGTTACGACGCATTGTCAATTTTGGCATCATTGTCGGAGAGTGTGGTGTTTTAGTTTTTCTTTGTAATTTTAATTGGTGTTTTTTATATATTTGTTCGTAATTGCTTTTCTTTCAATTATTTCATGATCCTTTCATTTTTTATTTCATGTTTGTGAAAATAATTAATTAATTAAAAAATTCATGGATAGAAGTAATTTTTTCTTTAATTCTTACTTGCAATCCTATAACCAAGGTTGGACTAATCAACCTAACTTCGGTTATAGATGCGATAACCATCAGAATTGCTTCCATGATAGTTTACAGGATGCACAATAATTCCCGTATAGACCAAAAGTTTCTTATCACGATTCAGGTACACCTCTGGAATAATTGATTAATGTTGTGATTGCTAACAATCTCGATTTTCAACAAAGCCTACAACAGCAGTTGCAACAGCTCCAGTAGGAAATGAGGCATCTAACGTCTAGAAACCAGAACATGGCAAGCCAAATGGGTAAGATGGTAGCAAGGATTGACTAAGCCCGAGGTATACCCAATGAATGTTAGTGCGGAAACCTTATAAAGTGATGAGGAGCTTGAAAATTTTGAGAGCAATACTCAAGGGATTCCATATGAAGAAGTTGAGGAGGAGTTGAACCAGAAAAAAGACATATCATGTAACATCCCATGATTAGGGTTAAAACCCTAGGATGCTTTATAAATAAGAATTTGTTGAGACTGTAAAAACGCATTTCATGCATTATATGGCATACACATGCATGTGACTAATGTTGTCATTCATGAAATAATTGTACATGCATTCATTGACTTTTTTTTGGGTGTACGTGAATTTTTGATGTGATTAAATTGTGAATTTTGGATAATTAAATTGGTGTGTATTAAAATAATGATAATAGTTATTATTTCGAAATTTTTGGTGAACTATGGATTAATTGTCTTGGATAATTAAATTGGTGTGTAATAGAATTATTTTCATATTTTGGAGACATTTCAAATATTTTAGAGATTTATCAAAATTTTGAAGTATTTTAAATTAAGAAAAATAAAGAAATTAAGAGACAAATTATGCAGTGACAAATGGACCTATTAGTGTGTGACATGTGGACTAATAGATAAGTGACAAGTGGTAGCCTTACATTCATGACAAATGGGCTACATGCAAGACTGACATGTGGCATTGTGTGATGAAGCCACCTAAGTTATGTTTGAGTAAAAAAATTTCTCCAGCTCTTTTGTTTAGTCTCCACCAAAAGCACCATCTCCTTTCTTCTTTTCACCATCACCGAAAACATATCTACCCATTTTCATCTATTGGCTTTTGGATAATCTATCAAGGTTACACCTTGTGAAGTTTTCTGTCATTAGAGGTTTTGATTGTGGCTAAATCTCTTGTTCATCTATCACCGAAACCAGCTGTTTGCTTCTTAAGTTCTGGAAAATTTTCTGACGAGAGAGAAGAGAGAGAGAAGCTTAGGCAAGTAAGTTTTATGCATGTTTTAATGTTTATAACTAGATGCATACATAAATGGAGTACATTTTCATGCTTGTGGATTGTTGCATGCGTAAATGGTGTTAATTCATGTGTAGGTGGTGATGGAAGAAGCAGATTCCGTAATATGGATAACCAGATGAAAGTTTGAAGTGAGCTGGAGTATGTTATATACAGTACTTCACTGAACATACGTCTGTATTTAGGGCATAACTTGACCTGTGAATATCCAAATTGGATGAGTTTGATTCAGAGTAAATTATAGACATAGAACTACAATTTTTATGAAGAAATCGAAATTTAATTCTTTCTCTGAGAGTTTCAAAATTTAGTTTGAAGTTGACTTTGGGAGTCTGTCATGGTTTGGGAATAGTCTGTATCGTTTTTAGTATAACTTGCATAATACTGAACGAAATTGCATGAAATTAGCTTCATTATAAACTAAAGGCGAACAATTTTTCAGAAGAATGTTTTGCCTAAATCCTTCATATTCCGTGTCAAAATTATCATGAAAGATTGACTCAAAGGTCTGTTTTGGGAAGAGCTGGAAAGAAGTTGGAATAAAAGGTAGTGCATGATGTTGTTTGACAATTTTGAACATCCTTTATTCTTTTGGCTATAACTTCTTCTTCCAACCTCCAAATGACTTGATTTTTAAACCAACAAACTCATAACACATTTTTATTCGTCTCCATAATAATATATAGCCATCTGAAGTCATTAGGGAAAGATTTGATTGATGAATTTAGGATGAAAATGAGGCAATGAACTGGAATATTTTCATTGAACATACTTCAGTATTTTGAGTATATCTTGATCTGTAGATTTTTAAATGAGTTGATTCTTAATTAAGATTAAAGTATAGTCATACAGATACAACTTTCTTTAAGAAGTCTAAGTTTAATTCTATATCTAGGCACTTCAAAATCTAGATCGAAATGTCTTGAATGAGGCTGTAGTGTTACCCGAGACAGAAATCATATCCTGTAGATATTGAATAAATTGTATTGATATAAGCCGAATTAGATAACATTATCTTCACAAAAGTGTTAGTTCATTTTATTATCTTTCAAATGGTATTAAGTTTGTAATTTTTGGATATCTGAGTTGAAAGATATGAGTTGTATAATTTAAGGGTATGATCATGAACTGGCCAAAAGTTCAATTATACACAGTCTGTGATATTGTGAGCATCACTCATAGAATACTAAACCAAATTGGATGATCTTGGAGTCATTAGAAACTTAAGACATGGGAGACCAATGCGTCAGAAGGAAGTGTTGCCAGATTACTTCATTTTTCTAATGTTAATAATCATGCAAAGTAGATTTGAAAGTATGTTTTTAGACAAATCTGAATTGATTAATTGAGTATTATTGTATGAATGAATTTTGTGACAAGATTATTGAATAAGGAACCCAAAATTGTCATAAACATGCGTTGTACATATTCAGTATACATGAATGTGCGTTAATAAATTCTTAATTGTGCAAAATTGTGATGTGAGTATGTATGATGTTATAGAGGATCACATTGAGCGATAACGTCAAGATATTGCCGGGACATAAAGGCAATAAGCTAAAAGGAGCGTCTGTGAGTCAATCTAGATGATCTTCCTAGGATTCATTGTTTGATTTATTCTGCTTAATTTTCAGTTATTGAACTGTTTGCGATCTGAATATGAATTCTGGACTTAAAGGTCCGACGAGTTTAATAGTCGGGAATGTATTGTAAGTGTTATACTTGCATTTGACAATTAAATGAAATATGCTGCCTCTGAATTCTGAATGCTCAACGAAAGTTGAATGCCGGACTGAGGCCCGATGAATTATGAGACTCTGTCTACGCTTCATATATGAATGCCATTCATGGTATATTCTATTATTTGATCCATTTCATAAAGCATGCTCAGATAAAGGCATTGTGATCAGAGTAGCTAGTTGAAAGAGCCATAAGCTCAGTATTCTGCACGTAGAGTCTTGCTCCGTGATTTCTATTCTAATTGTGCCCAATGGGCCAGTATCTATTCTATATCTGAATGTCACTCGAACACAAAAAATAATAACGAATCGAAAGTCTCATATGTACCTGAATTTGAATATTATGATTATGAAATTTATGAATGTGAATTCTTTCTAAAGTTGTGATTGATTAGGTGTTCAAATTCTAGAAGAAGGTATGTGAATTGTATACATAATTTATTCCTTATTTTGATAGAAATTGTTGTGAATCTGATTGGTTGTATAATATCTATGTGTGCCTAGAGTGAGATCATCAATGATGGGTCTCTCATTGAGTTTGCAAAAACTCATCAAAAAATTGCAATGTGATTTTACAGGTACGAGATAGGAGACTTAGATTCTAAGATTCTCATTAACACTTTTTGGGATTAAGTTATGGATCAAAGGTCTATCAGCTAGCACTTGAGGAGTTGTTTTTGTTTTTAAGTAGTTTACTTATGTCTTGTAGAACTTTTGTTATAAAAGTTTGTAAGCTACTATGTATTAATGCAATGACAAGTTAAGGTTTTTAATTATTATGTTTTGTGACTTTTACATACATAGTTGATGCCATGATTGAGTTGGATATATTTCCATATTATAGGTGAAGGTGTGATAGTTAACACACCATTATTATCGATTATATACCGGAATATGCTCAGGGTGTTCCGATATGTAATTTATGGTAGTGGGGTGCTACAAGTTTTTTGTATCAGAGCATGGTTTGGAATCTATAGGGACATATACAAACATTTAGACATGATTTGAGTAAGAGATTCAGATAATAATCCCAACTACTTTTTTATAGGTCATTTACCATAGGAGATCAAGTTGGACAGTCAGCTAACATAGAGTCTATAGGAGTCAATAGGGAGTCTTCTGTACCTGAATTTGCACAAATGCCTCCAAGAATTTTGGAGAGGCGAGAAAGAAGATATGATCAGTTGAGAAAATAGGGGGCTGTGGACTTCTACGGAAGTACAGATTTTACTGAGGCAGGAGGGTGGCTAGAGAGAACCGAAAGAGTGTTCGATCAGATGGACTGTACGCACAGATGAGAGGTTCGATTATGCGGTCTCACTATTATACACTCCAGTATGCCAGTGGTGAAAGACTGTTCTGGGTAGTACCACCAGACCTTTTGGTTTGACCAAGGAAGATTTTCTGAGGGTGTTTAAAGAGAATTATATGCCTAAGATTTATCTGGATAGAAAAATGAAAGAATTTATAGATCTGAAGCAAGGCAGACTCACTGTGGCAGAATATGAGATAAGATTCAATGAGTTAATGAGGTATGCAACTGTAATGACCCCAACTGAAGAAGACAAATGTAGATGATTTGAGAATGGGTTCAACATGGAGATCAGAACAAGGTTAGCTCTTTATAATTTAGGTAGTTTCACATAACTGCGAGCAGCCTCACTCAGAATTGAACAGTTATTAAAAGATGGTCGAGGAGAGTACAAACAAGAGTTTAAAAGGAAGAGGCAGGTTGAATATCAGGCTGATTCTAGTAGAAGCTTGAGTAAATGCCAAAACCTAGATAGATCGAGACAA
>JAOQML010024032.1:0-11546 GCA_027568935.1 Erythroxylum urbanii | reverse complement strand
GTTTGGAGCCTTGAGGAAGGATTGAAGTCAAGGATCATCATCAAGATTGGGGAAAATAGCACATCAACACCAAAATTCCAGATTTTGGCAAATAAGAGAAGGAGTCTTTTTATTCAATTTTCTGCCACTTTTATCGCTTCTATTCTTTGTAAAATGGTTTATTTGAATGTTGATGACGTTATGGAGACCATGTTAGGCTGATTTAGTTTTATGGATTGCTTTTGAACCATTGTGTTAAACTCCTATTTTATTGAATTGAATGAAAATGTCTAATGACTGTTGATTTTATTTGTTATCTTGCAACAAATCGAGAGAGTGAGTAACATAAATTTTTGTAGGATTGTGCAACGAGAGTTAGCGACCTATAGACTAACAATCATCGCGTTAATTGAATAGTTAAAAGAGAGATCTCGGCTAGTCAATTGATCACCCATAAGATAGTTAAATAACTTGTTGAATCAGTAGAGTCATTGGGTAGGTTGAGAGATCGTCCAATATTAGGGAAAATTTGTTATACCTTGAGAGAGGGTAATTAATACAATCAAAAATCTAGGGTGAAACACAATTCAATTAATAAAATAGGAGGGAGACAAAATAGGGAAAAAGGTAATCTCTAGTCTTTAGATTCTTGAATTACAATTTTCTGCAAATTCGGTATTGTCTATTGCTTTGTGTTATTCTTTTAATTTTAATTTAATTTTTTATATTATTTTTATTAAACAATTTCATTTCTTAAACAAAGTTTTATCTAAATTGAATGGTGTTTAGGCGTCAATTCCTGTGGGATCAATATCCGCTCTTTTTAACTACAAGTCACGACTCATTCACTTACAATTTTTTAGCGTAAAGCAAGTAGATAGGATTTACTGTCAACAGTTACTTCAATAGCACGTCCTTGGATAATGCTCAAGGCTCTAGGCTGAGTAACAAGAGCAACTTTTAAATTATTATGAGCCCAAACGATTGATTCAATAAGTTCTTGTCAATAACCATGACTGCTAAATAGAAACATTAAACTAAAAGCCCATACAAAATGAACGCCTAGGAAAAAAAGTCTATATGCAGATAATGAAGAACCATAAGACCGAATTACCTGGGATGCCTATTCCCATAAGAAACCATAAAGCCACCCATTAACAGTAATGGAACTCTGTGTAAAGTTTCCTCCCGTGATATGGGTTACCACCCCTTGATCACTTATACTACCCCAAACGTCTGACTGCATTTTCCAACTAAAATGTAATATTACTACCGAAATGGAATTGCACATCCAAAAAAGCCATAATAAGACATGATCCCAAGCGGATACTTGACATGTTCCCCCACTCTGAGGTCCATCACAAAGGAAATGAAAACCAATATTTAGTTTATCTAGTATCAAACGAGAGCTACAAGCAAATAGAACTCTTTTTAGGAGTATCAATACCATCACATGAATCGTAAATACATGAATGCGATGTACCAAAAAATCAGTGGTTCCTAGTGGAATAGGTAACAAAATTACTTTTTCACCCATGGCCACTAAATCACCACCCCCAAGCCAAACTGGTGCTTGTTGTTGTAACAGGTGCTAAAGTATGGGTATTATGTTATATTGAGCAAAGATAGGTTGTAATTGTATAGCAGTATCTGAAAACATATCTTGAGCGCGCCCTAAAGCGCTCATGGTATCATTAATAATATGCAAACCAAAAATGTGAAGGCCTAAAAATATACATACCCAGTTAAGATGTGATATGATTGCATCACGATGCTTAAGAACATGATCTAATAGATCATTGTATCGAGAAGTTGGATCAAAGTCTCCTACCATAAAAATGGCTACATGTGCAGTAACATAAACTATGAGAAATCCACCAATCCATATAAGATGTGTGAACAATGACAGTTGTGTACCATAATCAGTAGCTAGATATGGATAAGAGGCATAGAATATATATGGTGAGATACAACAATGTTTAAAGAGCCTAACATCACTAGGTTAAAAGATAATTAAGTATGCCATGATGTTATTAGGATCTCATATAGGCCTTTATGACCCTAACCCGTAAATAGGACCTTATGAGCCTCTAAAATATCTTTTATACCATGAACAATGCCCCAATTAGTCCTATACATGTGACCTGCTATCAAGAAAAGAATTGTAATAACTAAATGATGGTGTGCAATATCAGTCAGCCATAGACCCCCAGTTACTGAATTTAATCCTCTACGAAAAGTAAAAAATTTTGAATATTTTGACCAACTCAAGATGAAAAATGGAGTTACTCCCTCAATAAAATTAGGATAAAGTTGAGCCAAAATATCTCGATTCTCATAAGGAAGTGTGATCTCTTTAGGATCTACTCCAGCATTTAGAAATTGATTAATTGGTAATAATACATGGACTTTATGCCCCGTGATCGACAGTTTACATGTGCTAGGTTTTACTATTTTAACCTTGATAATATCGCAAGTACACGGGTCATTTGCGTAGTACCTAAGATCTCGATCCTACGAGGAGGGGTAATCTAATCCTAAAATATAAGGCGGCACTAAGCAATATTAATCTAAAATAAACAATTAATATAGAAAATTAATAAATCAAATAATCAATTATAAGAATTAAATTTTGAAAAAATTAAACAGTAGCAAATCATATAGCCCAATCCAAAATCAACCTAGGAATTACCAATTGAGAGAAAGGGGGTTTCAATTCGAAATTAATGACAGTCTAATAAATTATGCAATTATTAAGTTACCGGGTCTAAAAGGTCCTAGGGTGGATTACTCTCTCTCGAGTTATAATCTTTAAACCCTAATTAATAATCCCTAATTTAAATTATGAAATTGTGATCTCTTGATTCATAATTGACCCAAAACCTAAATTAGTTCTAAAGTTGTTTATTAACCTACCAGGAACCTATGCTCGATCTCTCGTTACATAATTACACCGGTTTGATCCAATTCTTATCTATCAATTTACCTAACTCTCGTTAGCCCAAATTGTTTATATTCACTCGACTCACCCTCTCAGTTTGTTGCCGAATTATTACGAGTAGATATTGAATCACAAAAATAACTCTATTAAAACACAACAAATCAAATTGTATAAATTTTAATAATAAAAAACCTGAAGGTGAGTTTAGACAAAATCAACATTCACAACATTATCCTCAATAAATATCCCAATTTCATATATCAATAAAATTGAAATAAAAATTAGAAATACTATCAGGATGGACTCGTGGAGGTAATGACTGCAGGAAACCACTTGTTTCGGGAAATACTTTGCGGCTTGTTTCAGGAAATACTTTGCGTCAAGCTTCATCTTCGTATCTCTCATCCTTCGGCTCCTTCCTCGAATCTCTCATAGCCCACTAAGGTTTTTCAAATTTTGCTGAAGTGAGTGCTCTATCCAAAGGCTACTGCATCTGTCTTGTAATGTTCCTTTTATATTTTGGAAGCCCTAAGTTTAATCTGAGGTCAAAACGGTCCAAAACATCACGTGAAACTAGAGTTTTTGTATCAGTCTGACGCAGGCTATGATAGTGGCCCTGCCTGTCACGATCGTGGCCCAAAGTACGTGATCGTGGCCTGGAACGTTCCTCTTTGTCATGGTCGGGACCCAATGTGCACGATTGTGGCCATACTCCTTTCAACTCGTCTCTTTCTGTCACGATCGTGGCCTGTTATGCCACGATTGTGGGCTATGTTTTTAGCCCAAAGCTCTTCAAACCTTCTTTGTTCTTCACTGTTTATCTTAAAACACTAACAAACCCATCAAAGTACCTCAAAAATATAACATTTAAGCTCAAAGACTCATACTAATCCATAAAAACAATTGAACACATAAACCAATACAAATAAAACCTAAATACACACTAAACACTCAACTTAACATTAAATACTTAACAAATTAAACTGTACAACACAATGCAATTCACAACTATCAACATCCCCACACTTAAACATTTGCTTGTCTTCAAGCAAACAAAACAAAAAACACATAACACACAATGCAATAATGAGGCAATGGTTTTGACTTCATGAAATAAATTTAATCTTAAGCACAATCCTACAAGTTATATCTAATCGTTAACAAGCAAAATCTATATCTAGATGCTCTAAAATAAATATACAATTTAATCGAGATCTAAGTGTTAATTTATTTACCCTCTTAAATTATACACACACATTAATAATTCTTTGGTCTTTTTTCAACTCCGTAACTGTTACTAAGTATATTCTCATGAAAATTCAAACTTACTACAAGTTCAGTAGGTTTTTATTAAGCAAAACACACTTTTTTTATTACCTACCCTATTATTTAAACTACTTGTCTTTATGAAAAAATAATAGTTAAGCTACTTAAGTTAAAAGACCTCAAATTATGAATGAATGTGACAACCTATGGGGTGCTAAATTTACACCAAATCCTAAATAAGCTACATATTTATCCAAAGTCTCCTAATTCACTAATTTTGCAAGCTAATTATCATTTACAACCTACTAGACTACGTTTAAAATTAAATAAATTTCACACATTCAAACATTTCATAATATGCAACTTAACAACTATCATACACTATACAAAAATCACATTCAAAAGCAAAAACACTTAATCAATCCCCACACTTGAGCAACAAATTGTCCTCAATGTGAGAAGAGCGCACACAAACACATAAAAGACAAGAAAAACATAATTTAAAGTAAACAGAAAAATAAACATAAAAATTAGAACTTAAGGAAAAATTAGAAAAGAAAAATAACTAAATAGAAAGAAAAGAAATTGGGTTAGACATAAATCCTATGAAGATGGAGGTGGCGATGTTGTCACCCTGAGAGTTCATACGAGTCATTGACACTTTATTGAAAACAAAACTAACTACAATTACATTTTCAAACAATTTCTAAATCTACTAGTTTATGGTCCTTAGCTTGAACATATGTCCAGGAAGTGTCACTAATTATTTGGAGACAAGGAAATTATTTCCTTTTCTTTGGGAATTATTTCACCTAAATAACGCTTGCATTGATGCCCATTGACCTTAAAAGTCTCCTTTTTAGTTTTTTCCAATTTGAGAGCTCCATGATCAAAGACTTGAATGAGTGTAAATGGTCCACTCCATCTAGATTTCAACTTCCCTAGAAATAGCCTCAATCTTGATTTGTATAGCAGAATGGTGCCTCCTATTTTGAATTCCTTTTGCTCGAGATGGGCATCATGTTATTTCTTCACCTTTTCCTTGTAGGGTTTCCTATTTTTGTAAGCATTAAAATGAAACTCTTCAAGTTCGTCTAGTTGTAGAAGTCTCTTTTTGCCAGTTTGTTTCAAATCAAAATTTATTTCTTTAATTGCCTAGTATGCCTGGTGTTCTAATTCGACCGAAAAGTGACATGCTTTCCTATAAATGAGCCTATATGGAGTTGTTCTGGTGGGTGTTTTAAAAGCTGTCCTATAGGCCCATAAAGCATTATCTAGCTTTGCTGCCCAATCCTTTTGGGAGTTATTCATTGTCTTCTCCAGAATTCGTTTCAGTTCTCTATTAACCACTTCCATTTAGTTGCTAGTCTGCAGATGGTAAGGTGTAGCAACTCAGTGGTGCATGCCATATCTTTTTAGGAGGGCATCAAAAAATCTGTTGCAAAAATGTACGCCTCCATCACTTATTATTATACATGGTACTCCAAACTGGTTAAATAGCCATTTAATGAATTTATGCACTACCTTCCCATCATTGGTTGGAGATGATACTGCTTCGGCCCAACATGAAATATAATCAACTCCCACTAGAATATACATGTTCCCTATTGATGATGGAAACGGACCCATAAAGTTGATGCCCCATACATCAAAGACTTTTACTTCTTGAATGTTGGATAAAGGCATTTCATCCCTCTTGGAAATGTTACCTATGCTCTGGCATCGATCATATTGTGCCACATAGGTCTGCGTATCCTTAAACAATTGTGGCTAATAAAATCCAATCTCAAATATCTGGGTTGTCATTTTGTTGACTCCATAATGCCTAGCATACTAACCTTTATGACATTGCTTTAGGATGTCTAACATTTCTTCATTTGGAACACGACGTTGCATTAAACCATGTGTGCATGCTCTATATAGAGTTGTCTCATCCCATATATATTGGTTACAATAATGCAAGAACTTCTTCCTTTGTTTGTAAGAGAGATTTAATGGAAGTTTACCATTGGCAACATAATTGGCGATATCTACAAACCATGGTGTAGTCAAGCTCTCAAGTAGCATCAGAGTTTCATCAGGGAAATTTTTGTTAATGCCATTCCTTTGTCTGCATTCCCCTCCCTCAAGTCTAAATAAGTAGTCTGTGACCACATTTTTTGCTCCCTTTTTAGGTCTCACCTCTATATCAAATTCTTGCAGAAGTAACACCCATCGAATGAGCCTAGGTTTAGCATCTTTCTTATTGAAAAGATATTTTAATGCCGCATGGTCAGTGAATACAGTTACCTTTGAACCCAAAAGATATTGTCGAAACTTATCACATATGTACATAATTGCAAATAGTTCCTTCTCTATGATATTATAATTCAATTGTCGTCCTGCAAGAGTCTTGCTAGCATAGTAGATTACATGCAGCTTCTTATCTTTCTTTTGGCCCAAAACACAATAGATGGCCTGGTCACTTGCATCACACATAACTTCAAATAGAAATGTCTAGTCTGGTGGTGATAAAATTGGTGCTGATATTAATGCCTCCTTTAAAGTGTTGAATACAGATATACATTTATCATCAAACACGAAGGGCATTTCCTTGACTAAAAGGTTTGTCAAAGGTCTTGTAATTTGTGAAAAATCTTTGATGAATCGACGGTAAAATTATGTATGACCTTAGAAACTTTACACACCTTTTACATTGCTTGGTGGTAGGAGTTTCTCTATTAACTCTGTCTTCGCTCTGTCAACTTCGAATCTTTGATGTGAGATTTTATGCCCTAGCACTATCCTTTCTTGTAACATAAAGTGACATTTCTCCCAATTCAAAACCAAATGTGATTCTTCACATCTTTAAAGCTCTCTATCCAAATTAGTTAAACACATGTCAAAAGAGTCTCCAAAGACTGAAAAATCATCCATGAAAACTTCCATTATGTCTTCTATTATGTCAACAAAGATCGACATTATGAATCTCTAAAATGTGGTTAGAGTGTTGCAATGTCTAAAAGGCATTCGTCTGTACGCAAAGGTGTCATAGGGGTAAGTGAATGTGGTTTTCTCCTAATCGTAAGGGTAGATGAAAATCTGATTATAGCTTGAATATCCATCTAAGAAGCAATAGTATGAATGGACAGGTACAATTTCTATCATCTGGTCTATAAATGGGAGAGGAAAGTGACCTTTCTTAGTCACTGAGTTGAGTTTGCAACAATCTATACATACTCTCCATCCCGTGAGTATTCTTATTGAAATTACTTCTCCACTATCACTCTCTATCACCGTCATTCCTCCCTTTTTAGGTACACACTGTACTAGACTGACCCATTCACTATTAGAGATGGAATTAATTATCCTTACATCTAAGAGTTTTATGATCTCTTTCTTAACCACCTCCTTCATGTTAGGATTTAATCTCCACCAACGCTCCCTTACTGCTTTACATCCTTCCTATAAGTTTATTCAATGCATGCAAACATTCGGGCTTATTCCTTGAATGTCAGCAATTGTTTTTCATTTAATTGGTTAGAAATTATTATTGGTAGCATTTGACCTTCACCAAGAAAGGTATACCTTAGGTGAGCAGATAAAGGCTTAAGCTCTAATGTTGGAGGTTTCTCTGAAGATGGTGGTGTGGGTGCTTTAGTCCGAACTAATTTATCTTGATGCACGTGAACATCTGCCTCCTCCATCTCATTATCTCCTTTAGATTCAGGATTCTGGTCTTCACTGTCAATCTCTGTTTCTAAAGACTGCACTTCTACTATGCAACTCTCAACGAGTTCTTGCAAATTTTGATCTATAATTTCGACTTTCATGCATGAACTACATTGTTGGGTTATTTAAGGCCTTATTTATATTGAATTTGACTTGATCTTCACCTATAAGAAGTGTCAATTTCCCTTCATGAACATCAATTATAGCTTTCCCTATGTTCATATAGGGTCATCCTAAGATCAGTAGGCAGTTCTTATCTTCTTCAAAGTCTAGAACCGCAAAATCTACTGGAATAATGAACTTATCCACTTACATCAACACGTCTTCCACTATTCCAAATGGTCTTTTCATAGATTGATCAGCCAATTGAATTAAAATTGATGTTGGCTTGACTTCTCCCAATCCCAACTTCCTAAATATCGACAGCGACATTAGGTTGATGCTTCCTCCCAAATCACACAAACACTTTGTAAATTCAAATTCACCAACCACACAAGGTATTGTGAAACTCTCTCAGTCTTTCAATTTAGTAGGCATTTGACTGGTAATTATTGGGATGCAAGTGCCAGTTAAAGCTACCATCTGATTACCTTCCCAAGATCACTTTTTCGATAGTATGTCCATTAAAAATTTTGCATATTTAGGCATATGTTCTAATGCCTCAACAAAGGAAAGATTAATTTGCAACATCCTTAACTTCTCCACGAACTTTGTAAATTAGTCATCCAATTTCTTCTTTTGTAGTCGTTGAGGAAAAGGAACCTTGGGTTGATACGGTGGAGGTATAACATAAGGAGAGTATTCGCTTATGTCCACTTCTTTCTCCTTTTCTTGATTTTTCTCAGTTGGCTGGACGGCCTCCTCCACTGCCTTTATAGGTGGTTCAAGTTCCTTACCACTTCAAAGTGTAACAGCTTTTAGTTGCTCCCTTGATTTTGTTCATAAAATTCTAGGAGTATTTCCCAAATTTCACATAGAAAAAGAATTGAACAATTGATTCACTTGGGCTTCTAAACTATGAATTGAGGAAGCATGGTTCTTAATGACTTGCTCAAATTTATCTTTCAGCTTCTTTTATTCATTATCTAAAGTTCCAAACCTATCTTAAATCCTATCCAACTTTGATTCCTTCGAGCTTGCTTCATCTTACTGAAAGCCCAATTGCCCCTGAGGTCTAAACTGTCAATTGTTCGACCAAGAGAAGTTCGGATGATTCTTCCATCTAGGGTTGTAGGTGTTGGAGTAGAGGTTGTTGCTACCCCCTCCTCCTCCAAATTATGCCCCCGTATAGTTTACTTGCTCCTGATTGTCTTCTTTCATAAATAACACTCCACAGTGTCATGGTCTAACTGTCCACAAAGCTCACACTTCAACTGTGCAGCCTTTACCTGATTTGAGGATGATACCTTTATGATGTTTAATTATCACATCAAATTGTCAATCTTTGCTTGCATCTCCATCATTTGATCGACTACCACAATTCCCTTTTGCTCTTTAAAAGTAACAGGTTGCCTTCCTCTCTCAGTTGTCCATAGGTAACTATTGCTTGCCATTTCCTCAATCAACTCCTCCGGTTCATTCACAGTCTTCCACATCAAAGATCCCCCTAATGCTGCATTGATTGTGTCTCTCATAAGGGGTTCACTCTATTGTAAAAATTCTGCAGAAGGAACTCCTTGGGTAAATTGTGGTGTGGGCACTTCCTCTACAGGTTCTTATACCTTTCCCATGATTCATAGATGGACTCCCCGTCACCTTGTTGGAAATCCGTGATTTCCTTTATAATCTTCATTGTCTTCGTCAACAGGAAGTACTTATCCAAGAATGCACGCACCAACTCGTCCCAGGTCGTGATATTAGCTTGGCTTAGTGAAGGATACCAAGCCTTCGCTCTATCTCTAAGTGTAAAGGGAAACGGCCTAATTTTAGCCACATCCTCCGACATCTGATGATATCAAAAAGTATCATAGATCTCGAGGAAGTTCACGACGTGCATGTTAGGATCCTTATTTTCCAATCCATAAAATTACACGTTTTGTTGAAGTATATTGAGGAGGGCTAACTTAATCTCGAGCGAGGTCGTTTAACCCGTGGCCTAGCCACTCCTTGGTTTGACGGGTTAAACCTTAGCCTCATAAAGTATATCAGGGCCCTTTATTGCTGTCCTTGGTTAGCTTCCTGATCCATGTTTCTTTGAAACTCCTTGACCATTGATGATTTTCCTAACTCTTCTTCTTCTTCTCACCGAGCTTTCCTAAGGGTTCATTCTGATCATATGATGTTTAGGTTCACATTTTTAGCTGCACAACTCGAACCTCTCATGACTCTTGTATTCATGCAAGAGCACAAATGCCAAAATGAACAAAAAAATTAAAACTAAAAATATTCAAACTAATCTAATTCCTTAAAGTATAGAACTAAACTATTGTCTCCCCAGTAACGGTGCCAAAAACTTAATCGACAGTTTATGTGTGCTAAGTTTTACTATTTTAACCTCGATAATATCGTAAGTACATGGGTCATTCGTGTAGTACCTAAGGTATTGATCCCATGAGAAAGGGTAATCTAATTCTAAAATCTAGGGCGGCAATAAGTAACATTAATCTAAAATAATCAATTAATGCAAAAAATTAATAAATCAAACAATCAATTTTGAGAATTAAATTTGCAAAATAATAAATAGTAACAAATCACACAACCCAATCCAAAATCAACTTAGGAACTACCAATTGAGAGAAAGGGAGTTTTAATTCGAAATTAATGACAATCTAATCAATTATGCAATTATTGAGTTACCGGGTCGAAACGGTCCTAGGGTGGATTACTCTCTCTCGAGTTATAATCTTTAAACCCTAATTGAAAATCCCTAATTTAAATTATGTAATTGTGATCTCTCAATTCACAATTGACCCAAAACCTAAATCAGTTCTAAAGTTATCTATTAACCTACCAGGAACCTATGGTCGATCTCTCATTACGCGATTACACAGGTTTGATCTAATTCTTATCTATTAATTCACCTAACTCTCGTTAGCCTAAATTGATTATATTCACTCGGTTCACCCTCTTAGTTTGTTGTAGAATTATTATGAGTAGATATTGAATCGCAAAAATAACTCAATTAAAACACAATTAATCAAATTGTATAAATCTCAAGAATCAAAAACCCGAAAGTGAGTTTAGACAAATTCAACATTCACAACACTATTCTCAATAAATATCCTAATTTCATACATCAACAAAAATGGAAAATACTGTTAGGATGGACTCATAGAGGCAGTGACTGTGGGAAACCACCTGTTCTGAGAAGTACTTCGATTCAAGTTTTGTCTTCGTATCTCTCTTCCTTCGTCTCCTTCCTTGAATCTCTCAATAGCTCACTAGGGTTTTTCAAATTTTGTTAAAGTGAGTGCTCTATCCAAAGGTTGTTACATCTGCCTTGTAATGTTCCTTTATATTTTGGAAGCCATAGGTTTAATTCGGGGTCAAAACGATCCAAAAAAATCAGGCGAAACTAGAGTTTTTGTATCAGCCTGATGTAGGCCACAATCGTGACCCTACCTTCCACGATCGTGGCCAGTGCCTAAACCTTTCTGTCACGATCATGGCCTATTGTGCCACAATTGTGGGCTATGTTTTTGACCCGAAA
>JAOQML010024006.1:0-11547 GCA_027568935.1 Erythroxylum urbanii | reverse complement strand
TTATCTACTATGCATGTGCATATGTGAATGCATGCATATGTCACTATTCACTATACACTAGGTGAGGGGATGTTACACCTGCACCAACTTTTATTATTAAACCCCACACTTTAGAGCTTAAACCTTTACCTTCCCATTTGAGATATACCTTTTTAGGGAAAAACCATACTTTACCCATCGTTATCTCTGATGAATTAGATTGTGACCAAGAAAAGAAAGTGGTGGAGACCATTAGGAAGAGGATGAGAGCTGTGGGGTGGAAAATTTCTGACATTAGGGAGATTAGCCCCAATGTAGTGATGCATAAGATTAACCTAGAAGAAGGATGTAGAACAATGAGAGAAAGACAGAGAAGGTTAAATCCAAATATGCAAGCGGTTGTGAAGAAGGAAGTGGTGAAACTTTTGGATGCAAGAATTATTTACCCCATTTTAGATAGTGAGTGGGTGAGTCCAGTACAGTGTGTGCCGAAGAAGGGTGGCATGACGGTGATAGAGAATGAGAAAGGGAAAAGATTTCCACGAGGACCATCACAGGTTGGGGAGTATGTATTGACTATAAGAAGCTGAATTTGGCCACTAGGAAGGATCATTTCCCTTTACCTTTTATGGACCAAATGATTGAGAGTGTGGTTGGTCATTCTTTTTATTGGTTTCTTGATCGATAGTTAGGATACAATCAAATATTTATATACCCAGATGTTCAAGAGAAGACCACTTTCACATGTTTGGATGGGACTTTTGCTTATCGAAGGATGCCTTTTAGTTTATGCAATGCACCTGCTACATTCCAAAGGTGCAAGATGGCCATATTTGCATATATGAATGAAAACTTTATAGAGGTATTTATGGATGACTTCTCTGTCTTTAGAGATTCTTTTGATCATTGTTTGCTTAATTTAGATAGAGTGCTTCAAAGATGTGAGGAGTCTCATCTAGTTTTAAACTAGGAGAAGTGTCATTTCATGGTCTAAAAAGGAATTGTATTAGGCCATAAGATTTCATGCAAGGGGATTGAAGTGGATCGTGCTAAGACATAAGTGATTGAAAAGTTACCACCTCCCAGCAACATAAAGGGTATCTGAGCTTTTTTGGGTCATGCAGGGTTCTACAAACGATTTATTAAGGATTTTTCCCTTATTACATGAACCCTGACTCATTTATTAGCCAAATATTTGCATTGTGTTTTTGATGATGACTATTTAGATTCTTTTAATAGGTTAAAGAAGGCACTCACAACAGCACAAATTCTAACGTCACTAGATTGGTCTCTTACATTTTAGATTATGTGTGATGCAAGTGACTATGCTGTTGGTTGTGTAATTGGCCAGAGGAAGGAGATGAGGTTGCATGTTATCTATTACGTAAGCAAGACATTAACGGGAGCACAATTAGATTACACAACTATTGAGAAGGAATTGCTTACGGTGGTATTTACTTGTGAAAAATTTTGTTCCTATCTTTTAAGCTCACAAGTTATTGTTTTTACAAACCATGCAGCATTATGTTACCTTTTTGCAAAGAAGGATGCCAAAGTTAGGCTCATCCGGTGGGTACTCCTGCTCTAAGAGTTCAACATTGAAATTAAAGACAAGAAGGGAGTAGAAAATGTCGTAACAGACCACTTATCAAGAATTTAAGGAGCACATCTTGAAGAGGAACAGGAAATTGAGGAAAGCTTTCCTGACAAGACCTTAATGATGGTAGATAATCTTTTCCTTTCTTGGTTTGCAGATATTGCAAACTACCTTTTAGGTTGTATTCTTCCATCTGATTTTTCGTATCAACAAAGGAATCATTTTCTATTTCAATGTTGTAGTTATATTTGGGACAAACCTGTACTTTGTAAGATCTGTGCTGACAGTTTGATTCGTAAGTGTGTCCCCGAAGACGAAATGCCCAAAATTTTAACGCAATGTTATAACTCACTTTATGCGGGGCATTATAGAGCTAACAAGACTACTACACAAATCTTGGAGTGTGGATTATACTGACCAGCCCTATTTAAGGATGGTCAAGATTTTGTGCTAAAGTACAATAGATGTCAAAGAGTGGGCAACATGTCAAAGAGAGATGAAATGCCATTTTCAAACATAATGAAGGTGGAGATATTTGATGAGTGGGGCCTGGACTTCATAGGACCATTCCCATCCTCTGCAGGTAACACCTACATATTAATTGGGGTTGATTATGTTTCTAGATAGGTTAAGGCAGTCACCAGTCTAACCAATGATGGAAAGGTGGTTCAAAAGTTTATTAAAAAGATTTTTACTAGATTTAGGGTACCTAGAGCGATTATAAGTGATGGGGGGAGTCATTTTTGCGACAAACCATTTGAGACCCTTCTGAAGAGACATAATGTTCATCATATATTGGCTACCCCTTACCACCCCTAAACTAGTGGCCAAGTGGAGGTGGTGAATAGAGAGTTGAAAAGATTTTGGAGAAGACAGTGAGCACTTCAAGGAAAGATTGGGCTTTAAAGCTCGATGACGCATTGTGGGCTTATAGAACAACTTTTAAAACTCCCATAGGTATAACACTATACTAACTTGTGTATGGCAAGGCTTGCCACTTACCATTATAGTTAGAGCATAGAGCCTACTGGGCAATCAGAAAATTGAATATGGATTGGAAGTTAGTAGGAGAAGTGATTGTTAAACCTTGATGAGTTGGAGGAATTAAGATATGATACATATGAAAATGCCAAACTATATAAAGAAAGGGCTAAGAAGTGGAATGATGGCCACATCAAGAAGAAGGAATTTAAGAGTGGAGACTTGGTACTTTTGTTTAATTCAAGACTTCAGCCATTTCCCGGAAAGCTCAAGTCAAGATGGAGTGGACCCTTTAAGATTCTTTAAGTGTTTCCTCATGGAGCTTTGGAGTTGGAAAATGACAAGGGAGAAACATTCAAGGTCAATGGGCATCGTTGCAAGCTATATTATGGAGGGACATATCCATAAGAAAGGGAAGTTATCTCTTTCCTTTCTTCCACTCTTTTTTGAATGACTGATGAATGGTTAAGCTAATGACCTTAGCATGTTTATCTTTCTTTTGATTGTTCATGTTTACTTGTTTATTTGATTTATTAAATTATAATTAGGTTTGATTTTATTTTGATTGATGTTTATTTGGATTTAGTTTGAATTTTGACTTATTTTCTCTTCTAATGTTTTATTGGTAATATTATTTTGCTGTGTTTATAGGTTGTGGGATCATTGAGAATGCATGCTAGCCTTGGAAGAAGTTTTAGAAGTGAGGAAATTGCACCAACTTATGATCATGGGAATTGGTGTGATTCCCACGACCGTGGGAAGACTCTCCAAAAAGTTTTTGGGGAGTGAATCCACAATCGTAGGAAGACTCTCCAGAAAGCTTTTAAAGAGTGAACCCATGATCGTGGGAATTGGTGCCATTCCGACGATCGTAGGATTACTCTCCAGAAAATCATGGGAATACCATCCAAGGGACATTTTAAATTTCCCTCCCTTCTTCTTTCATTCACTCTTAAATTTTCACGCTCTCTCTCCCTACCCTATGAAAACCCACTCTCTAACTCTTTAAAATCCTTTATCTTACACTAGAATCTTGGTATTTTCTTCATCTCTTTTCATAAATCTTTCAATCCTTTGCTCTTATCATGCATTAATCATTCAAAAATACAAGGATTTGGGTAAGATATTTCCTCTCTCTCTAAAAAATGAATTCATCTCTCTTTCTCTTACTTCTGCATATTTTCATCTTCCAATGGCTCCAAAGAAAATGGCAGCTTAGAAACTGACTGATGAATTGTGCCTTCAAGTCTGTGGTGAATGTAAACCCAATTTAGCAACAGCTTTTCATGCCCATTCCCCATTTATTCAGAGAATGAAGGTATGCGTTTTCGAGACTTAAAGATAAGGAATTAATCACTCATCGATACTTTGACTTTGAATTATTAGAAACCATAGAAGTGAGGCAAAATATGGAGTGACTAGCTACGAATATAGGTTGGAATAGGTTCATTCGTTGTGATGTGCCTATTTACCCTATGATAACTATAGAGTTTTTCACTACAGTAAGCTATAATCCCAAAATGGATGTATTCTAGTTTAGGTTAGCTGGTAATGTTCATAAACTTGATTATCATGTTATGCGTGAAATTTTTGATTTATCAAATACAAAAATTTTAGATGATCATGATGACTTTGATGTTGATAATTACTGGAAAACTCTAATAGGTGAAGTAAATTTTGGCTCTTGAAATGCACCAAACACTTTAATCCGAATCACCGAGCATTTACTTTTGCTTAAATTTATGTGCTTAACGTTGTTTAATAAAACTAAAAGTAATAAATACTTAACTAAAGAACTTTTCTTCCTTTAGTGCATGGATTGAAAAATAAAAATTAATACACCTTAGAGGATTTTTCGATTAATAGTGAGTGTTGTGAATAAAAAGAGCTTTTATTTTGGCATGTTTTATGTTATTACTGCTTTGGCTCTATTTTGTAACTTTAATATGGATAATGTACATTTAAATCAATATGATATGTTTGAAATATCTTAGTTAAGGCACTCTAAAATTTTGCAGCTCTATTCTATGTAACTTTGAAATCCTCAAATGCACACCGAAATGAAAAATAGGAAGGACAAAGATACAGCCACTTCCCGACCCTCAACATCCTAAGCAGTCCTGGAGCTAGAAGAAGAAGTGGTGGAGGAGGAACCAATTGCACCAGTAGAGGTTGACATATTTCAAAAACTCCTCGACCAGTTGGCCTCCAGTCATCAACACATGACAATGCAAATCAACGAGCTTGGCACCTAAATGAGGTATGTCCATAAGGAGCAACGATACTTGAAGAAGAAATTCCTCAAGTTCTTTCAGAGGAATGATTTTGAAGCTCCTTCGCCAACATCGTCGCCACCACAATCCTCATAAGCTTTTCTTACCTTAAAATTTTAAATTGTGTCTATTTCTTTTGTTTGGTTTTATGTCTTTTTCTTGGTTTGCTTTCCTTTGTCTGGCTTCACATCATTTTTGTTTGGTTTCATGTCTTTTGTTTGGTTTGATTTCTTTTGTTTGGTTTCATGTCTTTTGTTTGGTTTACTATCTTTTGTTTAGTTTGATGTCATTTTCTTTATTTTCTGGTTGCCTTGTCACATTGAGGATAATGTGTTCTTTATGTGTGGGAAGGTGACACTTGTGCTGTCAATTGCATCGTGTTAATAACTATTTGTATTTTGTTAATTAGGATGCATGTTTAGGCATATCATATTGTTTTATGTTAAGCAATGGAACCGTACCTGAATCATTTGGATTAGTATTGCCATGAGATTCTATCATACTAGCTGGAATTATATTAAATGCATGCTTGAACTTGGATTAGGCTACTTGAGTAGAAAGTGAACCACGTTGAGTGATGAAAATTAATTGGTTACATAAGCTTACTCACAATTTGACATTTGAGCAATAAGGTAGTGTAAAGATGCATAATGAGTTTTCACTTAAGCCAAAGTGAGGATTAAGCCTATATGACTCCATCTATAGTCATTATATTTCTTTGTTTTGTGATGCTTCATTAGGTTATTACCTTTAGAGCTTACTTTGAATCGGTTTGAGTCTACTGGATGCATGCTTAATAGAGATGATTAAGGCACTTTTGTAACCCTTGGCTTAAATGACCCACTTGTGATTATCCCTTGCTACCCCTTTGAGCCTTAACCATTTTGTTTCTTAAAAATACCCAAAAAATTTAAAACCTGAAAAAACCATTAACCTATCCATTCACAAGCTTAGTAAAGTATTCAGTAATGCATTAGTTGGGATCGTTTTGAGAATTTTTACTTAGATAATTTGAGGATACTTCCGCTTTTGAATCACATGGTATTTAGTTACTATTTTATTCATAGGTTCTTCCATGTATTAAGAAAAGAAAAAAATGAAAAATGCAAAGAAAAAAAGAAAAGAAAAAGGAAGAACACTTTAGTAGCATTAATAAATGTAGAGTATTAGCGTAATTACATTTGTATATCTTAGATTTATATTTTGTTATCGCTTTTTACCTGCTTCTTACTTTACAAATGCTTGTATTAAGCTGTTTACGTTTTTTACCTACCTTAACCCTTACCACATTACGACCATAAACAAGTCCTTTTGATCTATTTATGCATGCAATCATTGTAGAGGAGAATTGGTGTATTAGCAAACTTATGGTAGTGTAGTTTCCTATAGGAAGTTTGAGCGAAACACTAACCATTAAACACTTGAGAGAAATGAGTGAAAACCATGAGGAAGATTCATTTTGCAACTATACTTATCTTTGAGTGATGGTGCCAATTGTTGCGTTTGCATATCTACACCAATAAGAAAGTAGTCATGATATGTGTAATAACTTAATATTTGAGTTGGCTTAAATTTGAGATATTGTATGCTTTGATCTTTATGAAAATGAAGTGATAGAATTGATGAGTTATATTTATTATACTTGAGGACAAATAAAGATTTAAGTGTAAGGATGTTGATAGTTGTGAATTATTCTATGTTTTTTTAAGCATTTGGCATGTGTTTCTTGCATAATAATTTATTATTGTTGTATTTTAAGATTCATTTTATATGTTTTCATTTAGTTTGATCTTCATTGTTGTTCTTTTATGTTTGTTGTTAATTTAGGGTAAGAATTGATCATTTTTATGTAGAAATGAAGATTAAACAACTTAGAGATTGAGCTAAAGACTAAAGAGGAGAAAAGAAGAGGAGGCATTCTGTTGCAAGATCTCACGATCGTGGGAATCATGCCAATTCCCACAATCATGGGATGTTTAATCCGAGACTTTCTAGGTGGTTCAATTAAACTTTAGGTTTAACAAACTATATAAGATATTAAACTCCTATGGAAGAAAGAGGACGTGATACCTCTGTAAAAAAAGGCCTCCCTGAGTGAAAATAAAGTTTTGAGTCTTACAGAAGGTGGAGATTCAAGGATTATCAAGCACAATTGGGAAATAGCACATCAACACTAGAATTTCTAAATTTTGGCAAAGAAAAGAAGGAGTTTTCTTTATTCAATTTTTTGTCATTTTTATCTCTTCTAATCTTTGTGAAATGGAATATTTGAATGTTGGTTATGTTATAAAGACCATGAGTGGTTGATTTGTTTTTAGTGATTACTTTTGAACTATTTTGTCAAACTCTTATTTTATTTAATTGAATGAAAGATGTCTTTGATGATTATTGATTATATTCATATACCTTACAATAAATTGAGAGATTGAGTTGGGTTATTTATGTAGGATTGTACAATGAGAGTTGACAACCTATAGACTTACATTCATCACGCTAATTGATTGGTTAGAAGAGAGATCTTGGCTAATTCAATTGATCACCCATATGATAGCTTAATAACTAGTTAAATTGGTAGAGTAATTTGGTAAATTGATAGATTGCTTAATTAACTTCATTAAATTTGATTAGGGAAAATTAATTATACTTTGAGAGAGGGTGGTTAATACAATTGGGCATCTTAGTTGAAACACAATTCAATTCATAAAATAAGAGGGAGATAAGAAAGGGTGAAAGTGATCTCTAGTCATCAAAACCTTGAATTCCATTTTTTTGCATTTTAGTATTGTCAATTGTTCATTGTTAGTCATTTAATTTTAACTGAATTTTTCAATTTATTTTCTATTAAACAATTCATTTCTTATACAAAGCATAATCTGAATTAAGTGGTATATAAGAATCAATTCCTGTGGGATTGATATATGCTTTCTAACTACAAGTCATAACCTGTATACTTGCGATTTTTTAGCGTAAAACTAGTATATTGTTTTGTAAAATTTCAACAGATTCACTTCATCAATAGGAAGAAAATGATTATGTTTGCATTTTTTACATCGACATCTGATCTTTGGACCATCCATATAGGCAGGTTGAGAACATGCATATTCAATAAAAGCTTCAAATCCCTCAAAAAACTCAAAATTAATGAAACCATTGGGTGTCAATCATCTATACATCCAAGATCTATCAACATTACTCATTTCTGGAAAACTGTTATTTAAAAAATTGGTTTCATAGTTAGTATCCTTCATTTCCCCTAAGTTTACAAAACATGTAGTCTTTACTTTATAGACCATCCCCTAGGTTTTTATAGGTCTCTGACCATTTCTCCTCCAATTTGAAACTAAATTTATCCCATCATATGAATTCACAATTATACAAATTGAACATATGTGAGTATTAGTCAAATAAAAGAATATGCCAACTAAGAACTATAATACGTGACATTGTTTACACCTGTGAATCGAAAAAGCAAGTTATTGTTGTGACTCCTCGGCTCGTGAAATTTTCACTAATAAGCCTCATGGGAGCTGCATCACAGGTTTCCATTCTATATACCATCCTACAGATTTATTATGCAAAGAATTGTCATGTCAATTATATCAATTTTGCAATTATAACACTGGATCTTGCTTTGACCACATCCTCTTCCACAGCCACAACTACATCCATGTCTACAAGGACTGCTTCTTCCTCTCCCTCTAAATGTGGATGTCTCTCCATCTCTACTGGGTATGTCTTTAACTTGAAAAGCTTTTTCCTCGTTTTGCTCCATTGTCCTATTATTTCGCACTTCATTGGCTTGTAAGGATCCCATTAATTCATCAAATGAAAAATTCAAAAGATCTTTTGATTCCTCTATTGCAGCCACAACATGATCAAATTTAGGATTTAAGCTTCTAAGTACCCTTTTAATAATTGTTTGAACACGAATTGTCTCACCATAGGACCTCATCTGACTTACTACATCTACGGTTCTAGAAAGAAATTCAGCTACTTTCTCACCATTCTTCATCAAAAGGGTTTTGAATTCCCTGCCTAGAGATTGAAGCCTGACCACTTTTACCTTAGAATCACCCCAATACTCCTTTTAAAGAACTGACCAAGCCTATTTGGATGTTATAGTAGAAGCAATCCTCGAAAAAATACTATCATGCTCAGCTTGCTGGATGATCACAAGGGCCTTGGCATCCTTCTTTTTGTTTTCTTTCAATCTCACTTCATTATCTGGATCTTCACCTCCTCTTTCAACAAAATCCCACAAATCCTGTGATCGTAACAGGGTTTTCATATGAATACTCCAAAATTTGTATCCTTCGCATTGAAAATTGGTATAAGAGGACATGTATCACTCGTTGCACTCCCATTACCTATTGTTTTCTCACTCATATTTTTCCCCTCTATTTTTTTTACTTTTCTTCACGTGTACCTAGCTCTGATACCAAATGTTGGATTAAACATAAAAGCATACAGCAAAGTATTATAAGGAAATTGATCACCCAATTTTTACTTATTAAAAATTGGAAATTAAATACAGCCTTTAATAGGCTTATATGAAACAGAACAAGGAGAAAATAACGGAAACACTGCTGCATTACTATTCTCTAATAGATAGTGCAGATTATTTTACAAATAGAAAATCCCCACAAACTAGCAACTACGAATTATTCTTCAACACAACGAATGCTAATGGAAGAGGTCAAGGAAGGGTAGAGGAAGGATGCCACCATCCAAGACTTAATCAGAAAACTAGAGGCCCAAGAAGTGCAATATGGGAATTACAAATGGAGGAATGACCTTCTAAGGAGGAAAGGATGATTGGTTATTAGATATGATGAGGAACTCAAGAAGAAACCAATATCCCTAGCACATAATAGCCTACAAGGAGGGCATTTCTTCATAATGAAAATGATCAAATGATTACATAATATATTTCACTGGAAATAAATAGCTAGAGATGTTCAAAATTATGTAATAATTTGTTTTACTTGTTAGCAAAGTAAGTATAACCACACAGCCACTTCTAATACTGGAGGGTTGTTGGTGAGAAATAAGCATGGATTTTATTGAAGGGTTACCCTTTCATAAAGAAAAAACATGCATATACATTATAGTGGACAGGCTGAGCAAACCTATTAAATATTCTTATTATATGGCCCTTGGATGTCCGTATATAGCTCAGGACACTACGTAAGCTTTTATTGATCATATCTTCAAGCTTTAAGGAATGTCAGAAGCTATAGTAAATGATTGCAACCCCTTATTCCTCAGTGCATTTTGGAAAAAACATTCATATTATAGAGTGTTAATTTGAGGTTCTTTATATCTTATCATCCTCATATAGATGGAAAATTCGAAGCCATTAATAAGATATTAGAAACATATCTTTGATGCTTTTGTAATGACACTCTATATAAATAGACATTTTGGTTGTTAATGGTTAAATGGTGGTACAACATAACTCATCACACAACCATTAATACGACCCGCATTGAAATTATTTACAGTTATCCTCCACCTCTTTGTGTACCTTATTCAGCTGGGCATTCTCGTAACATCCTAATAGATCAAACAGTACATGATAGAGAGGTGGCAGTCTAAATAGTAAATTTTCACTTGAACATAGCACAAGAGAAGATAAAGCAGCTTACTGATAAAAAGAGAACAGAGAGAGGATTCTAAGTGGGACAATAGGTGTTTGTCAAACTTCAACCATATCAGTAATACTCTATACAAGGAAGGGAAAATTAGAAACTAGCTCCACTATATTATGGTCTATTTTATATTACAACAAAGATAATAAAGTAGCCTACATGTTAGATCTTCCTAAAGAATTTATTATTTATCCAACCTTCCATATACCATCATTAATACCCAATATAGAGATGATATCCAAAGCAATATAGGGAAGAAGGATAGTCAAATGAGAAAACCACACAGTAACCCAAGTATTGTTGCAGTGGCAAAGAGAAACTAAAGAAAGAACTACTTATAAATAGTTCTTTTTTTCATCCTTTTTATTGAGGAGAAATAAAGTTGGAAGGGGATTGATTGAAGTTTTTCTTTTTGTTAAGATATTTATTAAGATATCTAATTTATTATTTTGGGAATTAATTATATTTTGATATATTTGATATATCATTAGTGATATGAAATTCATTTGATATAGGATTCTACTATTTTTAATATTGAAGGAATCCTATTTGAAAAAGAATTCTAAAGAAGATAGGATTTAATGGATATGTGCGTGAATAATTAGGCAGGTTTATCAGAGGTTTTTAATCAAAAATCGAATCTTTGGTAGCTGCATTTCTTTATATGTGGGCATATATTTGGGCTATTGCTTCATTATTTTTGTGTGAAAAAATGTGCAGTTATTTCATCAATATTTTCAGTTATATTATGGCATGTTTTAGTGATAAAAAATATGTTCATTTGATGATTTTTGTGGCTGTTGTGTGTGTTTTTCTTGTCAAACCCCGTTTTCGAAGTCCAACTTGCATGCAGAATATCTTAACACGTGAGTTTATATCCCAAAGAGAACACCTTGACCATTATAGGATTATCTTCTCAAAACTCCCCTTTTTTTAAAAGCTCAGCTCAGCTATTAGAACAGTCGATTACTACGTTGGTAGTCAACTAATCCATTTATCCCTTTCAACCTGAATACCTCAAAGATCAGCGTTGGTGAGTCCACACTTTACGCATATACTTGCTTCG
>JAOQML010023995.1:0-11547 GCA_027568935.1 Erythroxylum urbanii | reverse complement strand
TACAGGCTTTTTGGAATTGATGTACAGACAGTACAGTTTGATCGATGTATAAACCTTGATTTTGATGAAATGAAATGAGGAAGAAGTTGGTTTTAAAAATCTTGTGGTTTTCTATTACTGCTTTATTGTTAACATTAATGTGATGCCATGTGGAGTGAATGTAGTGATTGAGTAGCTCTCCCTATCATAGGATATGTACCGAAATGACCTGCAGGCGTCTCGGTGCGTACCCTATGGTAAGGGGGTGCTACAATTGTGATAGAAGTAGGTGAACTGACAGAACACGCGAACAACCATCCCAACTTAAGTTTTTAAGGGGCTTTTTGGACCTTGTGGACTCAAAAAAAGCCATAGGGTTGCCCAAATTAGGAAAAAAACCTATAAAAGGTTAATGAAAAAACCCTAAGGGAGCCTCTAATTTGCCACTTTGGTAAAACACGATAAGATGAGGGAAGAAGAAGAGAGAGAAAGAGGAAGAGAAGAGATAGAAACAAGTCTTTGCAATTGTTGCTTTCTCGAGGCATCCTAATCCCCATTCAATATGTATTTCTTTCATCTTTTTTTTCATTTTCTTTGAACATTAAGATGAATACGAATATATTTATGAATTTGGGTTTGTTTAAGATGTTCTAACTTTCTTTTAGGATTTTACCTTGAGTTAATGATAATCTAGTTATTTTTGTGTTATTTTGATTAGGTATCATGATTGATTGTTGTATCTTAATGCTTTGGTAACAAACTAAGAGGGTGATTCGAATGCAAAATGATTGAGTCAGGTTAATGAGTGTTAGGTGATCTAATAGACCATGCAATCAATTTAGTCGGTTATGGAGAGAGATCCCGTGGAAACTTAATTGTTTATTAGAGGTCTTAAGATCTAATTAGAGTTATAGATCTTTTTTTAATTGAGAGATTGCAAATTCTATAATTCAATTAGGGTTTATGATATAAAGTTCAATGATTATAACTCCAGAAAGAGTAATCCACCATACGATAGTTTAGAACTGACACTGATAGTACTATTTTGTATGATATTTTAGGGTTTAATTTGATATGCATTTTGTGTTAAATTGAGTGTTGAGTATGAATTTAGGATTTAATTAGATTAGTTTTTGTGTTTAAGTGTTATTATAGGTTATTTTGAATCTTTCAGCTTAAATTGTATATTTTTGAGGTACCTTGATGTGTGTGCTAGTGTTGCAGGGTAAACAAGGAAGAACGGTGAAGATCTGAAGAGTTTCGGGGTGAAGACATAGGTCACGATCATACACAGTGACCACGATCATGACAGAAGAGGAAGAGTCAGAAGCAGCCAGGCCATGATCGTGCACCAAGAGCTATGATCGTGATAAAGAGCCTCAAGTCAGGCCACGATCATGACAGAAAGAAAAAAGTACCAACCATGATCGTAGTAGGCAGGGTCACGATCGTGCCCTGCCTCGAGTGACAGAAAAACTAGAATTTTTAGTGATTTTTCATGCCGTTTCAACCTTGAGTTTAACCTAAGTCCTCCATAGAATAAATAGAACATGATGTGATAGCTGCCAGGAGACATTAGAGAGCCGAGAGAGATACGTAAAAGAGAGATTCTGTCGAAAATCTAAGAGAGACCTAGATAGAGATCAGGCGATCAAGGAAGGAGACGAAGGAAGAGAGGCACGGAGACACGTTTGGCGCGATGTACTTCCTAAAACAGGTGGCTTCCCGCAATCATAATCTCCAAAATCCATTCTGACAGTATTTTCTAGTTTTTATTTTGATTTCATTGATGTATGAAATTTAGAGATTGATTAGAATCATTGTCGTTGAGTGTTGAATTCTTTTCCTAAACTCACCTTCGAGTTTTTATTCTTGAGATTAATAAAATTGATTTGATTGTGTTTTATTCAATTTAATTGTGATTCAATTTGATTCTTCATAACTTGCCAATAAACTTAGAGGGTGAGCCGGTGAAAATCATCAATTTAGGTTAACGAGAGTTAGGTAAATCGATAGGTAGAGAATTAAATCAAACCGGTAGACTCTTGTAACGAGAGATCGAGCATAGATTCCCAGTAGGTTAATAGACATATTTAGAACTAATTTAGGTTTTAGACCAATTGCGGATCGAGAGATCGCAATTTCCATAATTTGAATTAGGGATTATCAATTAGGGTTCAAAATTATAACTCGAGAGAGAGTAACTTACCCTAGGATCATCTAAGCCCTTTAAGTTGAAAATTTCATAATTAGGTAAATTTTCTTTAATTTCGAATAAATTCCCTCTTTCTCTCAATTAGTCACTTCGAGGTTGAAATTCGGATTATTTGTGTGAGTTGGATTTTGTTCATTCTATTGGAGCCTTAAGTTTTCATAATTGATTTTTGATTAATTTTAATTTCTATAGTAGTTGTTAATTTAGGAATTGCGAACCTAGCTGCCGTTAAATTTTAAGACTAGTTCCCTTCCTTGTGGGATCGTCACCTTAGGTACTATGTGAAAAACCCATGCACTTGTGAAATTTACCGAGGTTATAAATAGTAAAACTTAGCGCGTGTAACCTCAAGCAGACAAGTTTTTGGTGTCGTTGTCTGGGAAGGCAATTTAGTTGTAAAGTTTAATGCGTTAGGATAGTCTTCAATTTTTATTTTAGTTTTTGGTTAGTTTTACTTAGGAATCGTGCTTTTGCATGAACAAAAGAGTCACGAGGGGTTTAAGTCGTGTAATTAAGACGTCAGATTTAGACATACACGTTTAGAATGACCCCTTAAGAAAGCTCAGTGAGAAGAAGAAGGAGAGTTTGAGAAAACGCAAATGGCCTAGGAGTTCTAAAGAAACATAGATCAAGAAGTCAACCCTGGTAGGCAACAATAGAGGACCCTCATGGATTTTATGAGGCCAGGGTTCAATCCTGCGAACCAAGGAATGGCTAGACCGCTTGTTCAAGCGGTCTCTTTTGAAGTCAAGCCATTATATAGACTGGAAAACGAAGACCTGAATGCTCATATCATGAGCTTTCTCAAGATCTATGATACTTTCCGGTATCATCAGATGTCAGAAGACGCAGTGAGAATTAGGCTATTTCCCTTCATGCTTAAAGATAGAGCGAAGGCTTGGTATCATTCACTGAGCCCCACTAACATTACGACATGGGACCAGTTAGTGCGTGCCTTCCTAGATAAATACTTCCCACTAACAAAGATCACCAAAATTATTAAGGAAATTACAAACTTCCAACAAGGTGATGGGGAGTCTATTTATAAAGTGTGGGAGCATTATAAGGACCTATAGAGGATATGCTCATACCACAATTTACCCAAGGAGTTCCTGATGCAGACATTTTACAATGAAGTGAATTCACATACTAGAGGCACCATTGATACAGCATCGGGAAAATCTTTAATGAGAAAGACGATCGATGAAACAGAGGAATTAATAGAGGAGATGGCCAGCAATAGCTGCTTATGGGCTAGTGAACGTATAGGCAACCTACTAACTTTAGGGAGCAGAAGGGAGTTGTCGCTGTCAATCAGATGACAGAGATGCAAGCTAAGATCGACAACTTGACGCGACAACTCAGTAATATGAAGGCGTCATCCTCAGCTACGGTAAAGGCCACACAATTGAAGTGTAAGCTAAGTGACCAGTTGGATCATGATATGATGGACTGCAATTTAATGAGAGAAGACAACCCAAAGCAAGTTCATTACATAGGAGCTTAATTTGGACGTGGAGGGGGTAATAATCCTTACTCCCACACATATAACCCTGGGTGGAAGAATCACCCAAACTTCTCCTGGTCGAATAACAACAAGGGAGGGCAGTTCAAACCCAAAGGACAATCGAGCTTCCAACAGGATAAAACCTGCTCGATGGATTCGAAATTGGATAAAATTTTGGATAAGATAGGAGGAATGGAGGAAGCACATAGGAGGCTAGAGAGTAAATTCGAGCAAGTCATAAAGAATCATGCTTCGTCCATCTACAATTTATAAGTCCAAGTGGGATAGCTGGCGATCACTTTTCCAAACAACACAGAGTCGAACCCGAAAGAGCGTATCATGGTTGTAAGCCAAACTCAGGATGAGGAGCTGGAAGAGGTAGACAAAGGATAAGCTCAAGTAGTCAAAGACGACCTTCTAAATGAGACTGTGAGAAAATCGGTGCAAATAACTTGACAGGTATTCCTGCACCAATTTTTTCTCAGAAGGAGTTATATGCTAGGAGAGCAGCTGTAACGTTACAAGAAATCAAGCAAAACAAAGTTTAGGAAGTGACGGAACGAAGACAATCTAAACTAAAATTACAATAGTAGGTCACAGAGAAGGGAGCGAATACTGGAAGACACCCCCAACGCAGTGAAGAAGGATGATCCAAGGGACTTTTTCATCCCCTGCAGTATCAATAAGATCATCATAGATAGGGCATTCACAGACTTAGGCACAAGTATAAATGTGATGCCCTACACTCTCAGTCTTAAATTGGGGTTACGAGAATTAGTGCCCACAAAGTTTTTGGTTAAGACGGCTGATAGGACTTCACTGAGACTGATGGGAATCATACAAGATGTGCCAGTCAAGGTCAGTAATTTTATCTTTCCCATGGATTTCTATATTTTGGACATCAATGAAGAAGAGGATACTCCAATGATTCTTGGACGATCGTTCTTAGCCACTACGCGCTCAATTATTGACGTGGATGGAGGTGAACTAACCCTACAAGTAGGGAAGGAGCAACTGACCTTCAAGGTGACTATTTGAGAGTAAAGAGCTCCCTCAACTCCACTGGATCACAACAAACCCGAACCTCGAGGAGAATGGGAAGACATTTGAGAATCTTGTAAATGCTTTCTGTAAGAAGCGCTCCCGAAGGAGAAGGCAAGGCAAAGAAAATTCCAAGGAAGGTGGTAGTTGCAATATGGTAGCAAATATTCAGACTTTGAGATTAATAATGACGCTACCATTAAATCAATCATTCCAACCATCGTGAGTTTTAAAAGGAGCGTCGAGCTACCGATGATAAAAATGAGCACTACATGGGAGGCAACCCATGGAAATTTTAGTTTGTTGTTCAATCTTGTTAGATTAGTTGAATTTTGTGGTTAGGTTTATGCTTGTTTTGGTTCAATAAAAGCAAAAGAGAAATAGGATTTTGGAATCATGGGGAAGATTACGCAAGCGTATTAAAAGAAGTGAGGAAGAACTATGATTGGAACAAGAAGGTCTTGGTGTCAGGATATATGCACTGGCCACGACCGTGCCACGACCGTGACCTGACAGGTCACGATCGTGGCCTGTGATTGAGATTTTCTTCGATGGTACGCCGTATGCCACGATCATGGCATATCAAGCCATGATCATCGCCTACGACTATATACAAAAAGGGGAGGATGCGAATTTTAAGTGAAAATTTTACCATTTTACCCTTTTTACCTCCTATTTATTCAATTTTTACTTTAACTTTCACCTTCACTTTCATTTTTAATTTCTCTCTAGAACTTCAACTTCCAAACGCTCTAACATCTCTCTAGAATTTTTCCACTGTTAACTTTCCAAACTCAACCAATCATGCCTCGTATCAAGCAAACCGCCTGATGGGAGCTCACGGAGTACAACAAGTCGCGAGATGGGGAAGACGAAATCGAGCAGTGGACTTTGGAGCTTCATTTCCTATTTACACCTAGGAAGAAGGTATTTGTTTCTGTTCACTTCATTCTAGGCAAATTGTTGTGCCTAAATATTTTGATTTTGATACATTGGATAGGATAAAAGTGCGTGAGCAAATAGAAAACTTAGCAGAGAGGATCCAGTGAGGTCAAATTATTAGAATCCAATTCCCCGTTTATGAAGAGCTTACCTTAGAATTTTTCACGTCTCTGACCTTTGACCTCAAGAACACTAAGGAATTATGGTTTAGATTAAGGGGCGAACGTATAAGTTAACGGTAGAGATTATATGTGACATATGTGGATTCCCCAAATCCACCATTGTTGACCAACATGATGACTTTCATCACTCCCAATACTGGTATGAGCTAAATGTCATTGAGCGTTTTTATGCTAAAATGCCCACGACAATATTATTTGATCCCATGAACACTTGCTGCTACACAAATTTATGTGCTAGCTGGTCTTTGACAAATTAGAGACTAACAAGTATTCAACCAAGGAACTGTTCATACTGCGGTTCATGGACCATAGTATTCCAATATGTACATCTACGAATGTGCTAAATACTCTTGCTGCAGTTCTGGGAAAGCAGAGCAACCATCTTAGAATAGGGTGCCTGATGTCTGCCATCACAGAGCATTTTACTATGGATTGAAGGGGGTTAATAGTGCATCTGCCCGAATTCTATGACCACCATCATATATTTCAGGCAGAAATCATTCACTCCACCAACATGAATCTGCGAGAAATAAATGAAAAGACACATATGCGGACCACGACGAGTCAAGCAAGCTCGAGCTCTATGCCACCTCGGCAGGCACAGGAAGCATCAATGAGTAAGGAATCGAAAGAAAAGGAAGAAGAGGACCAACGCTGGACAACAGTTTTGGATGTGATATCCAATACCAACAGAACATTAAAGGAAACGGTGGGTACATAAAGACGCCATAGTCGAGAGATTCGCCGACTCCATTAGTATTTCAAAGCTCAAGGTATTCAATTACTACCTCCCACACCATCACCACCCCCATCTCCTTAGGATCCAAGTCTAACCCAAAACTTTTTTAAATTCTATTTTGTTTTGTGTTGTTTTATTTTTTTATTATTTTTATTTTTATCATTAAGTTTATATGTTCTTTGTTAGTTTAATTTTTGTTTTCACATTTCGTTTATGTATGTGTCATGCATGTTTCCTTCTCATATTGAGGACAATGTGTCGTTCAAGTGTGGGGAGGGATTCTGTGTTTTTTATTTTGTATGTGAATTTTGCATACTATATGATAGTATTAGGTTACATGGTGTGAAGTGTGTCAATGTGTCAATGGTTTAAATTGAGTGATTTTTTTTAGTTTTGGACATAGTCTATTAGGTTGTAAACAATCATTAGCCTACGAAATTAGTGAATTAGGGGGCCTTTGGATAATATGCAGCCTAATTAGGACTTAGAGTAAATTTAGCACCCTATATATTATCACATTCATTCATAATTTGAAGCCTTTTAGCTTAAGTAGCTCAACTAGTATTTTTCATAGAAACGAATAGCTAAAAGAAACAAGATAGGCAATAAAAAAAGGGTTTAATAACTGTTTAATAATCACTATTCCGCTGACCTTCAATTTATGAATAAAGCAAGTAGCCAGTTGAAAACGTGATGTAGCTGAGTAACCGGATCGACATGCATCACAAATTTGTGTCTTCACGTAAAAAGGCTATAATGACATTACAACCAAGTTGTTAGTAAAGAATTTAGTCGAGTAACCGGATCGACATTCATCACAAATGTTTTCCTTCGAGTAAAAGGCTAAGTCTCAGGTGAAACTAATAATAATAATAATAATAAATTAATTTTAAAAATTGTGTTTTAAATAAAAACCTACCGGACTTGTAATAGGCTTAAAGTTTCATGGAATTATACCTAGTAATAGTTACCGAGTTTTGGGGACCGAAAAATTATTAATGTGTGTGCACAATTGAAATGGGTAAATAGGTTAACACTTAGTCTTGCGATAGTTGTGTATTTAGTTCAAAGACCTTAGACACATATTTTGCATGTTAATGATTTGATATAATTCGAATGTGTGTGTCAAAGATTAAATTTTGTTCATGAAGATTACAACCAATGTCACATTATTGCATGGTGTGTTTGTTTTTGTTAGGTGTTGTTGTTTTGTTTGCTTGAGGATAAGCAAACATTTAAGTGTGGAGATGTTGATAGTAGTGATTTTTATGATATTTTAGGGTTTAATTTGTTGTGCATTTTGTGTTAAATTAAGTGTTGAGTATGAATTTAGGGTTTAATTAGATTAGTTTTTGTGTTTAAGTGTTTTTATGGGTTAGTTTGAATCTTTGAGCTTAAATTGTATATCTTTGAGGTACCTTGATATGTGTGCTAGTGTTGTAGGGTAAATAGGGAAGAGCTGTAAATATTTGAAGAGTTTTAGGCTAAAAGACACAGGCTACGATCATGCACAGTGATCACGATCATGACAAAAGAGGAAGAGTCAAAAGCAGCCAGGTCACGATCATGCACCAGGAGCCATGATCATGATAGAGAGCGTCAAGTTAGGCCACGATCGTGGCAAGCAAGGCCATGATCGTGCCCTGTGTCAGGCTAATAGGAACACTCAAATTTTGAGTGATTTTTCGGATCGTTTCAACCCCAAGTTTGACCTAGAGCCTCCACAAAATAAATAAAACATGATGTGACAGTTTCCATGAGACATTAGAGAGCCAAGAGAGCTGCACAAAAGAGAGATTCTATCGAAAATTCAAGAGAGACTTAGATAGAGATCAGGCGATTGAGGAAGGAAACGAAGGAAGAGAGGCATAGAGACACGTTTGACACGACGTACTTCCCAGAACAGGTGGTTTCCCGCAGTCACGATCTTCAAGATCCATTCCAACAATATTTTCTAGTTTTTTATTCGATTTCATTGATGTATGAAATTTAGAGATTGATTAGAATCATTGTTGTTGAGTGTTGAATTATTTTTCTAAACTCACCTTCGGGTTTTTGTTCTTGAGATTAATAAATTTGATTTGATTGCATTTTATTTGATTTAATTGTGATTCAATTTGCTTCTTCATAACTTGGCAATAAACTGAGAGGGTGAGCCGATGCAAATCATCGATTTAGGCTAACAAGAGTTAGGGAAATTGATAGGTAGGGAATTGAATCAAACTGGTAGAATTATGTAACGAGAGATCGAACATATATTCCAAGTAGGTTAATAGACATATTTAGAACTAATTTAGGTTTTAGGCCAATTGTGGATCGAGAGATCGCAATTTTCATAATTTGAATTAAGGATTATCAATTAGGGTTAAAGATTATAACTCAAGAAAAAGTAATTCACCCTAGGACCGTCTAGGCCCTTTAAGTATAAAATTTTATAATTGGGTAGATTTTCTTTAATTTCAAATAAATTCTCCATTTTTCTCAATTGGTCACTTCTAGGTTGAAATTCGGATTATTTGTACGAGTTAGCTTTTGTTCATTCTGTTGGTGCCTTAAGTTCTAATTGTTGATTTTTGATTAATTTTAATTTTTGCAGTAGTTCTTAATTTAGGAATTGTGAACTTAGCTGCCGTTAGATTTTAGGACTAGTTCCCTTCCTCTTGGGATCGACACCTTAGGTACTACAAGAATGACCTGTGTGTTCGCGGAATTTACCAAAGTTATAAATAGTAAAACTTAACGCATGTAACCTCAGGCGAATCGACACCACAATAACGTATAAATGACTAGATTAGCATTGATGATAGGTAAAATCCCTCTGTCATAGTTTGGTAAGTCTTTTTGGTTAATTTCCATTGTAACGCTTGTGTTACTCGGTTTCATTTTTTTATGTTAAACTTGCAAATTAATTTTTTGATAATCACTTTCTTGTATTTACTTTTCTTTGCAATTTTTATTTTCATTTTATTTTTTTCCAAGCCTTTGATATCATAAGATTAGATTAGTTCACCTTCCTTGTGGGATTGACTCTTCAAATACTACAAATCACGACCCGTGCACTTGCGGTATTTTGAAGGCTATAAATTGTAAAGCTTGCAAAACGAACAAGTTTTCACAAAAGTGGGAAATTGGAGAGCTAAAACACTAACAAACACATCAAGGCACCTTAAACACATAAAACTAAAGCCTAATAGTATGTTATAACCCACTAAACACTCAAAACACAAATATCTAACTAACACAATCCTAACTTAAACATAATTATTCAATTTAACAACTAAACACAAACTAAACTATCCACTAAAACATTATGCAACCTACCACTATCACTAACAAGACTTTTTCTTTTGGAGGAAGGTTGTTACTCATAAAATCAATGTTAAATTTCTACTTATTTATTAGTCTTATAACATATTATTAGTCAAAGGAGTCATCAAAACTATTAAGATTATTTAGATTACTCCTATGGGGAAACTTAAACAAAGATGGCCACTATGCCAAAGTCAAATGGACACAAGTATGTAAGATAAAGGATGAGGGTGGTCTAGGGATAACCTCTATTTGAACCTTTAACAAAATTGCTTTGATAAAAAACTATGGAATGACCTATCGGAGAATGAGTCATCGTTGATTAAACGGTTCCATAGCTACATTTTTAGGAGGAATAGTATATGTTCTATTCCCATCAAATCTACATTTTCTTGGTCACTAACTCAGCTACTAAAACTAAGGGCCACTTTGGAATCTGTTGTCCATTACAAGGCTAGAAATAGAGAAAAGGTCTTCCTATGGTTTTACAATTAGACAGATAAAGGACACCTAATCTGAATTCCATAGGCTCTTCACTGTTGAAATTCATTCTCTGCTTATACTAATGTTAACTTACTCTTAGTAAGGGGACAGTGAAGTAAATTCCCTATGGAGTTCCTATCCCCAGTTACCTACTTGACATGAGAAAAAAGGATACACCATTTCCTCATTTAACCCCTTTGTAAGTTTAGTATCTCAAGATTTAAGGATTGGACGGACCAGGTTAATATAAAGGTTAAATGGTTCCTTATTGTTTGGCACAAGTCTCTTATTCCTAGTTATTCAATTCTCCTATGGTTAGCAACCTTGGATAAGCACTCTAGACAGGATGTATTACTTATTTACTGACTCGACATGTGCCCTTTGTGAAAAGAAGGAAGAGTCCAAGGACCATCTCTTCTTTCTATATGACTATTCTCAAGCCATATGGTTGGTGTCAAAGGTTAGGAACATATTTACAAATGCTCATTATTAGCTTCTAAAGTTGGAAAAAATCCTTAACTTTAGCAGGGATATCTATGTCATCTCTTTTGCCTCCTCTGTTAAAGAGATATAGTGAGAGAGGACTATCAGGAGATTCTAGTATAAGTCACGCACCAAAGATGAAACTATGTTCTATCTAATTTCTAAAATTAGATAGAAACTCCCATGTTCTTAGGAGATTGTGAATTGTTGCCCTAATCTATCATCTTCATGGATAATCAATTAAATCTAAAGCATGAAATAGGGGGTGGGAAGAGTAATGATTTTGTAGAATGTAAAGCATTTACCTGTTAAGCTATAAGTGGACGATCATACATAAGAGTAGGAAGCTCACGAGACTAAATTAGGAACCATCTTCCCTTTACTAACCAAAATAGAAACAAGAGCTTATATAAGATGATTAAAGACTCAAAAAGTGGATCAACCAATTATAAAAAGATGGAATGATCATTTTGACCCGAATATGGTTAGATTAAAGAAAAAAAGGAGATGTCTCAAACACTAAATGTAACACCTCACTCCCGCAAAACCAGAACCCGATATCGACAGTGATACCCGGATCCGTGCCCCGAGAGGGTGGCGTGTCACATCACTAACAAAACTCAGTACACTTTTTTTTTTATAAACTCTTTCAAAACACTTTACACTT
>JAOQML010023975.1:0-11549 GCA_027568935.1 Erythroxylum urbanii | reverse complement strand
GTGATTGGGTGAGCCATCGATGATGGTCACTCACTGAGTTCGCAAAACTCACCCAAAATTTGCAATTATTTTTCAGGCCTCAGAAGAATACCCCGTTAGGCAACGGGAGTATATCTATTGCATGCAAGTCCGGGATAGAGGTAAGGATCAGTTCGCGTCTGCATTGATTTTCTTGATTTGCTTTATTTTATACTGAATTGTATGTTCCGCAACTTTTTGTACCTTTGTAATAGAATATTACAGTTTGTAATAAATTTTGGGAATTTGAAATGTTTGTATTTTGTAATGGGCCCAAATGGCTCTCAAAATTTTTGTTGATTGTAGTGTTATGTTTGAAAATGGTTATGAAATAAAATGGGCCAATTTAGTTATCATTTTCTATACTTTGTGTTTATGATTTCAAAAAAAAAGAGAGAGGATTTTGCAAAAGAAAGTGATTAAAATGTCACGTGTTTTCGTTTTCGGTTTAAGCTAATCAAAATTCTGATATAAAACAAAAAAAAATTATTATACCAACTTTTGATTGTTTAGTGATGTGGCACACCACCCTCGTAGGGCACGGACTCGGATATCACTATCGATATCAGGTTCGGGTCCAGCGAGAGTGGGGTGTTACATACCTTCTCCTCCTTTTTTCTCCAATTTGATTTCCAAGGGGAACTAGCACTCGAATTCTACCCAACTCGCATAGAACCCTTTCTTTTAAGTTTCTTCTCCACCTTATATGAACCATGTCTTTAAGCTCCGCATAATGTTGCAACTTAACACCATTAGCTATGTCTATGTTCAGCCCATGTAAAAATTGTGCCATGGTTGCCTCTCTATCCTCCTTAACATTTGCTTTCATCATGACAATCTCCATCTCTTTATGATAATCCCTAACACTTTTGCTGCCTTGAGTGAGTCATTGCAATTTTTGACACAATTCCTTATAGTAATTATTGGGAATGAATCTTTCTCATAATAGTCTTCATTTTTTCCCATTTACGAATGAGTCTCTAACGGTTTCTTCTGGCAGCTGAAACAATATGATCCCACCAAATGATTGCATAGTTAGTGAATTCAACACCTGTAAGCTTGACTTTCTTCTCTTTAGAATAGTTATGACAATCAAAGACCAACTCCACACTCTTTTCCTGCTTTAAATAGGCTTCAAGATCATTCTTCCCTTGAAATGATGGAATGTTCATCTTTGTGCTTCCCAAGTCATGGTCATATTCATCATGTCTTCCACCAAATCTCCTTCCACCTCTATTATTGTTAAATTTGTCTAATAAGTCACCATCATCGAAATCAACATCATCCCCTCTATTATCACCATAAGACTCATTGTCATCATGCCTTTCTTTCCTTCTAGCATTAGGAACATCATGAAGTCTCCCTCTATGCAAATCTATGAATTCAGCATTTTGTCTATCCATTCTATCCCTTATCTCTCCAAACATAATAGTAATGCTCTTAAATTGTTGTTGCATTGCTTTGATCATGAAGCTGTCACTATTGTCTCCTTTAAGAACACCCTTATCCTTAGATGTCATGGTTGTAAATTTGTAAAAAAAATTAGAAAATACCTCACCAACACTCCCTCACGTGTTTCACTCAAATTAGTTTCACTCAACACTCGTGCTTTCTCTCTTAAATTGGATTTTGTTATAGTAAGCTCACCCTCCTACCTTTTACCACTCAAACTCACTCTTTAGGCTCTTTAAAGAACCAACTAAACAAATCCAAGATAATTTAACCTGAAGTGACAAACTCACAACAAATTGGCAAATTTAGAATGATTGATAAGAACTCAAAAAACATAGTAAGAATGACAAATCAGTTGGTGTTCACTTGATAAGATAGTGACTATTGTGCTCAAGAAACAAAAGAACTAGTCTAGATGCGTTTGTAACAAGAAACACAAAAAAGATAATATGATCAACTAGTGTTCAAGTGTTCAAGTTTTAACAAGGCTGACCATATTCTGAATTGTATCTTTCCTTCTTTCGCACAAATAGACACTTAAGAATACGAAGAGTCATAAGCAAACAAAGATCATAAATGGAGAATCTACCCAGAAAATGAATCTGCCAAAAAATGCAGAACTAATAACAAGAAAACGAAAAAACATAAAAGAATAGGAATACAATCTGTAGAATCTACCCAGAAAAATGAATTTGAACAAAAAATAAACAACTAATAATGGGAAAACGAAAAGACATAAAAGAACAAAAACATAATCTATACCGACCAGATTCTGAATTGTACCTTTCCTTCTTTCGTACAAATAAACACTTAAGAATATGAAGAGTCACAAACAAAAAAAGATCACAAATGGAGAATCTGCCCAGAAAATGAATCTGACCAAAAAATGTAGAACTAATAATAGGAAAATGAAAAGACATAAAAGAACAGGAATACAATCTGTAAAATCTACCCAAAAAAATGAATCTGAGCACAAAATAAACAACTAATAATTGGAAAATGAAAGACATAAAAGAACAAGAACATAATCTATAGAATCTGCCTAAAAAAAAAATCTGAATAGAAAATAAAGAACTAACAATGGGAAAATGAAAAGACACAAAAGAATAAGAACATAATCTGTAGAATCATTTTTTTAATGTCTAAGAAGAAAAGAATGAATCCAACTTAATTTAGAGGCTAAAGCTCTAATACCAACTAATGCAAACCCCAAAATGACTAAATCTGGGCAGCCACAAAGCAAAACAAATTTCACCTCCAAGAAAGCTAAATCAGGTCACAACAAACATAAACAATGGATGAAAAGAAGGATATGGATGCTACACTCTAGAATAGATGAGAAGAGGGAGTGATAAGTCAGGTTTAAATGCCGCCACAAGATTGAATCAATATGGATAAGTTCTGTAGTTCAATGAAGAACCCAAGAGAAGTTTCTCTCAATTCTTATAAAAATATGTCAGAAGTTGTTTCTGAATACATAAGATTCATATTTATATGCCCTAGGTCTAAACCTAATAAAAGAAGTGAAAATAAATCTTTTTGGTATGCCCATTAGCCCAAAATTCGTAATACCCAGCCTTAGTGGGCTAGTTAGCCCATTTAACACCCAATTGACTCTAATATATGCCCACTAAGTACTTGGACCACATTAATAATACTTGGGTTGTATGTTCCACCTTCGAGGCTTCTCTTTTAGCCCAAAATAACTTGTTTGGTGCAATTATCTTGAATAAGCCCATTAAGTGCTTCCTTCATCTTCCTAGCCCTTGACCTTGTAATTGAACCATCTGGAATGTGCAAAGATCTGGTATAACTATCCACACATTAGCTCCTTGGTTCTCATAATCTTTTCTAAGCTTGTTTCAGTTTTCCTCATAATAAAGTTTGAGTTTCTGCAATCTTCATTTTTTATTAAGTTAATTGTGTTCAGAATCAAAATGGGTCCCATATTTGAAAATATTAATAAAATTTTAAAACTTTAATTTTAGTACCCGAATTGTAACTTCCATGTGGTAGTTAAGACCACTTAAATATTAAAATATTATAAATATATGAGAAAACTAACGTCATCATATTGTCATCAATTTCTCGATTGATTTAGGGTTAAATTTTAACATTTTCAAATGTTAGGGTTTAATTTATACCTTTTGAAATGTTACGAATAAATTTTTTAAAAGATACATTGGGTTAAAAATGAATCGTTTGCTTTATTTACTGAGATAAAGATAAACAAGATTAGAAGTTGTATCTCCTTTATATATGGTGCAAATCTAACATATCAAAGAAATGCATTATGGAAGTATCTTGAATGTAGAAACTCTAACATGAGTAGTCCTAGCACCCTATATACATCAAAATTGAAGGAGAAATATGCATAAAGGGCCTTTATAACAACTATAAAGCTTGCATTGCTAACATAGGAGTCACAAATGATGCCTATAAGGGAAATCACTTCACTTAGAGCAATAAAAAACATTTAAAATGGTTTATGAGGAGAAAAACTTGATAAAATTCTAGTCAATCAATTATGGCTGATGGAATGCTCAAGAAGCAAGGCTTTCTTTGGCAATAATCTCATTTTTTATTACTTTCTAATAAAAATTCATAACATGTTAACTACTCCAATTAGAAACTCTCTATTTATATTTATAAACTTCTTAACAAAACTTGAAGTAGATGTATATGAGCTATTTAAATTCTTAAAGAAAACCTAAAAATGGTCAAGTCAAAGCACAAAAATGTCTAGATGTTAAGGAGACTAGAAATAAGATTTCACTGGCTCAATCTAAGTTGTATTTGAATCTGAAAAATGAAACCAGGGTGGAAGAAGAAAGATCAACTTTATACAATTATATTAGAACATTTGATGTTCATAGCTCTCTTCTTAGGTAGAAATAAAGTGTACAATGAATTCAAGATGATAAGAACTCCTCTTAATTCTTTAAATCCATATTAAATAAAAAGAACTATAATAAATTATCAATATTTTCATTGAGAATGGAGATAAGGTATAGGAACAAAAATAGCTAAAAAAATAGTTCTCAAGTACTTTCAAGATACTGTGGGTTCATCACCTAATTACCACGCCTTAATTCAAATGCTAAACTCATTCTTCTCAAAGTCTATATCAGCAAAATAATCACAAGGGTTAATTAGACCAATTATCTTTAAAGAAATAAAAGCAACTCTATTCAATGTCAATGTAACCAAGCCCAAGGACCAGATGGTTTGAACACATTCTACTTTAAGGAATCCTAAAACTTAATATAAATTCTTATATTTATAAAGCTATATTGGAATTCTTCAAAGTAGGGAAACTCCTTAAAGAACTCTTAAAAATTACATATGCTTTATTACCAATAAGCCAAATCTCAATTCCCATAAAATATTTTAGAAGACTTAGATGTTTCAATATTGTTTATAAAATCATTTCCAAGATATTTGCTACCAGGCTAAATATTGTATTAGATTCAACGATCTACAAGTCCTAAGATGTTGACATAAAGGTGAGAAATATAGGTGAGAATATCATATTGGCTCAAGAGCTTTTCAAGGGATATCAAAGAAAAGGTTCAATCAAAAGCTATGCAATGGAAATTAATTTCATAAAGCTTTCGATTCAATAAAATCAAAATGTATACTCTATGCCTTTAATTTTCCTTAAAGATTCATCAAATGTGTTGAACAATGTATCACAAGTTAAGTGTGTTGGTGAATGGAAAAAAAACTTATAATGACTTGAAAAGTGAAAGAGGAGATAGATAATGAGACCTCTTCTCCACCTAGTTCTCCATATGTGTTAAAGTGATAACCAAGCTCGTTGGATATAAGATTAGAATGGATCAGATCATTAAATTCCATAAAAAATGTTCCAAATAAAGAATCTTTAACCTTTCTTTTAGTGATGATTTACTCTTATTTTGCAAAGCAAATGCCAAATCAATCGAATTACTAATGAACTCTTTACAAATGTTTAACGAGTTATTAGGCCTTAGCTTTAATGGAAAGAAAAGCTATTTACTTGTCTCCACTGGAGCAAATTCTCAAGACCAGTGGCTCTCCACTATTGTTGGCTTGAAGCTAAAAAAGCTTCCTTTCAAATACAAGGAACTCCCTATAATAACTAAGAAACTAAAATATTAAGAATCTAAACCCCTATTTTATATATTTCATCAAAGAATTGGTCATTCAACCAACAAGAACTTGTCTTATACTTAGAGGATCTAGCTAATCAAATCCATTATAAGAAACCTTCATGTTCATTGGATTTCATATGTGGATATTCCTAAAAATATCACAAAAGCTTTAGAAATTTTTTCCATATAATGGAGAAACTTGTAAGGAACCATATGCCAAAGTCCAATGGATAAACATTGGAATGCCAAAAGAAGATGGAGGCCTAGGCATTTGTCCTATACAAAAATCAATAAAATCCTTCTAACAAAAAGGATATGGAGACTCTTAACAAATAAGAAGAAAATATAGGCTCAACAAATTCGTTCTCATTACTTAGAGAAGTAAAGCTTTTGAAAAATCAAGCCAAGGTTGAACTCAACTTAAACCATGATGCAAATACTTAAGATGAGTAGGAACCTTTGTGGGGAGCTAAAGTGAATCACAGGCAATAGAGAAAGAACAGGGCTCTAGTTTGACAACAGGAGCAAAATTGTGTTGAAATTTTATAGCTTAAGTGCTACAAATTCCATTTGATGCACCAATATATATTTGAAAGTGCTTAAGTTTCATGTAAAGGGCACCCTCAGCTCAAGGGAGCTCAATGAAGTTCATGTAAGCTATAAGTGGCTTGACTTGACTTTCCCTTACCTCAAGTGTTTAAAGTTAGCTTAAGGTGAGCTTGTGGGAGCTTATAAAAACTAGTTAATAGCTAAAAAGCTAGGGATAAGCTCAATTGGTGTTGGCCTCCGAAATTTTTCGTTAAGTTAAACATAATATTTTATGGAATAATCATGCAATTTGAATTTTGGCCTTAGAATAAATAGAATTGTTAAGCATAATTTAAATGAATTATGAGGCCATGACAGAATAATTATTGGAGTTTAATTATTTATTATAGTGTTAGTAGGATTTTATTATACTGGTTAGTTCTATTAAAGTAGTAAGAATTTATTGAGGGCAATTGTGGCATGTCACTTAAATTTAAAAACCATGAAGCATTAAATGAAGGGTAAGGTTGACATTTCACACTTATTAAGGGTAGAATTAGAAGAGAAAAATGTTGTCTTATTCATTAAATGAAAAAAACCATGAATTGAAGGGAGAGAATAAGTGAAAAATGAAAAAGAGAGAAAAAAGGGAAGAGGGTTTTGGCCATTAGGGACAAAAAGAAGAAGATAATCTTAGGTTTCGTCTTTTTTTAGTTTTTAAGAGTGAATTTGAGATTACTCAAGAATAGAAAAAGAAAGAGGAAGAGAAGAGTTTCCATTTGAGCCAAAAATCTCTTTGTTTGGTGAAAATTCAAGGTAAGCCCATTTTTAAATCCTTTGGAATTTGGAAGGAATTTTGATTCATTAATTTTAGGAAATATATGGGCTTAAGTATTCTAGAATCAATTTTTAGTAAATATGTTATTTGGATTCCCAATTTGTATTCCCATTGAATCAGATTTTTACAAATGTTAAAGGAAATCAAGAGAGGCAAGAGGAGCATGACGAGGAGCATTTTTTAACCAAGGAACCCAGGTGGGTTACATGTTTATAGTTTGAGTTAATGAGCTATGAGTATTTTCCTAATCAATATATTTAAATGATTTCAGTTGCTTTATAAATGTCGCATTTATTGTTTCTTAAATGATTTAAGTATTTGCTACATGTTTGGTATATGAATCTTGATGATGATTCATGAAATGATGATGGAAATTGTATTTGAAATATATCATGCTTATGGAAATCATGTTTCTGAAATATGCCTTTTATGTATTATGTTTACAAGTCATGAAATTCATGTTTGTGTTTGGGTTTATGATGTCCATCATGTTATGTCACGTGCAAGTTAACCATGTTAAAGGCTTCTCCTATCTGCCCGTTAATGGCATGGAGCTCCATTATGGACTCCTTTATATTTATTAGAGCTTCGCAAGAACTCCCTCGTGTATATGGTTTAACTGCAAGGCTTCTCCATCATGTTTATACGGACTACCTAAACCATTATGTTTGCTTATGTTGTTTATGATTTGTTTGACAAGTTTGAGAATTTGAGAAATACATGTCTTATGTTGTCTATGATTTGCTTGACGAGCTTAAGAATTTGAGAAATACATGTCTTATGTTATTTATGATTTGCTTGACAAGTTTGAGAAATCCAAGTTTTATGGTTTCAATGCATTTTACTACGACATGAATATTTTCAATGGTTTTGCTTATTTCTCTGCTATAAACTTGTTTCCCACGAGCTTTTAGCTTATCCCCCTTCTTCCCCATCTCTAGGCGACAAGTAAGAGATTGAGTGATCAAGAGTTAAGGCACCACTCCAAGTCTGCATAATTTTTATATTTAAGTTAGTATTTGAAAACTCAAGGCTTTAGCTGCATTTCAAGTATTACTCATTCATGTGTATTTTGTATTATGAGTCCGAACATGTTTTTTTGTCTTGAAATGCCCATTAAAGCTTTGTAAAACTCCTTTATTTTGAAGTTAATAAAATATATTTATGTTTTACCCATGACTTTCCAAGCTTTCACATTGCATTTTTAAGCATTCATAGAGGTAAAATATGTGTTCTATCTTCATAAAAAATGAGTACTATGGTGTCTTCAAATGGGAAGAATTAGTGTGATAAGTTAGAGATGAAATGAAGGTGATAAAGGGAGTTAACATGTGCAAAAATTTATGATGAATGTGTATAAGTTTGAATGTTATGTTTTTGGGTTGATGACCAAGCATAGATTATAATTTGGTTGTAAATGATATTGAGCTAAAATGGAGGCAAAAATGAAGGGGAAATAATGAGGAAAATAAGTTAGAAATGATAGATATGCATAAGATGGGTTATATGTAACTTCTAGGAGTTGGAAATCTGGAAATTGGCTAGTAAATGCCGTTAGGTGGACTTCATGTTCACTGGGTAGACCTTCTCGGGAATTCCAGTCTTCTAGCTTCGTTCGTGTTCGTTTAGAGGGACATAAGTCTACTGGGCTGACATTCTTAGGATACCTATATAAATGTGCATTTTTTACTCTTTAGATGGCAAATCTCTCTTTAAGGTCTTCACAAAATTTGTAGAACTCGAAGTCCTCTTCAAAATTGTACTTAAATGGCCTTAATCTAACATCCATAGTGAAAGTTATGTCTATTGTCCCAAATCATGTACATATATGAATTGTGGGCTTATCAATGCTTTCCTATGATACATTTAGGTTTGAATGGAGCTTGAAATGTACTTAGTTTAAAATAAGAGATAAAAATGAGTGATATGTTTAGGGTGGCGATTGAGGATATAAACATAAGAATGGATTGTCATATATCAAGTGTTCAAATATGGAATTTTGGGATGTTATAAGAATGAAGATGAACCTATGTTGGCTAATGAGATTCCATTAAAATAACCCAATAGAGTGATGCGCTCATATTTGACTCACGAGTTAGACTCTAAAAATGGGGGTCTAACAATTGGACTCAATTGAGGTTACATTCATATTTGGTTCTTGAGAATTGAAGTTAGCTATAAATGTATTCACACTAGTTAAGCTAGAAGAGGTAATTAAGGAGCACGAGTTAGAGTTGAAACCCAAAGCTTAATTGGCTAAATTCGTGGTGTTAAATGAAGGAATCTAGAGTGCTTGAGCACAATGGACACTAGGGTATACCATGAGCTATAGCAGGCCATAATGCGTCTTCCTATGCATGCACTTAGAGTGCAAGTTCATTGTCTCCATATGGATACATGAATTTTGCCAAGAAAGGATGAATTCAGCCAATAGGGAAGATTCATCATGTACCTTGCCTTAGAATGAACATACATGACACCCTTTCACCAAGGTATGTGTACTTTGGATGAAAGGATGTGTTTTTCAACTAATGGTTGTGACCATTCGACCAAAAAGGGGTTCATGTACAAGAATGAATGGTCATGAGTGTACCATCATGACTTTGTAAAGATACATGAATCTTTTCAAAAGGATGTGTCCCTTGGCCAAGAGTCATGATGTTTCTCCAAGAGACATAACTCTTAGAAGTGTCATGATGTTTCACCAAGAGACATAACTCTGGAAAGAGTTAAAGACACCTTTTGGTGGCCTATAAAAAGGAATTTCATAGTTCCTTTGAGAGAGTTTTTTTTTGGTTGAATACTACACTCTTCTCCCCATCTTTGAGCCTAAAATAATCCCTTCTTTAAAGTTTTCATGTGTTGAAGCACTCTCCAATAAAATAATTTTAAGCTTATTACGAGCATTGTGGGTGAACCATAATGATTGTTACTTTCACAAGTCAGCAACTCTTCCGACCTTAGTGTGTTATGACAAGATCAGTCTACTCCATCCATTCCAACCACGATGAGTTAGAGAAGAAGGAGAAGCTATAGTGGATCTCCATAAGGGAGGCAAAACATCAAGCATACAAGGAGTTATTCCGCTGCGTTTCAAGTTAGTATATCATCCTACCCTTCTTAATGACATTCATAGGATCTTATATGCTTATGAAATCATAAGATTTCTTATTTGAATTATGATCTAAAATCAACAATCGGTATCAGAGCCAGGTTGAACGCATGATTTGAAATGATTTTATGATCATAAAATTGACATATTAATATGTTAGTATATATTTTTTAATGCAATCATGATAATGGCATGTAAACGTATTTGTTGCTATATGTTCTATGTGTGATAGTTGCCATGCTAAATTAAAGGTTTTATTGAGAGTATGTTTTGTCAAACAATGAAAGCATGTTGAAATATTTCTAATTGAATGCTATATGCGTTTCTTTTGCTATGTTTTAGCATTAAAAAATTGTTTCTCATGCATGTTGCTTGATTAAGTCTTGTTGTGGTAGAAATGCACCTATAAGTGATAATTGCATCAATGTAGATGGCATGTAACAATATTGTTGCTGAATTAGAAAAAGACCTCATGCTTGATGGAGATAATTACTCTATTTGGCAATAAAAGGTTCAATTCATCTTAACTGAGCAAGATACACTTATGTGCTCTTTCATACGGTCGAGCCACCAGTGGTGGGTGGAAACTCTAATGCCTATGAGACATATAAGAAGAAAGATTCTATGGCCAGTGTTACTCTCTTGAGTACCATGGTTGATGAACTCATTATGGATTTCTCTATGCTTGAGTTGGCCAAAGCTATATGGGATTCAACCAAGACTAAGTATGGACAAGTTTCTTTGGAGAAACAAAGAACAATGATTCTCAAGTTTGACAATTATAGTAGAAAGGCTGACCACACCATGAGTGCCCACTTACATGAGATGTTAAGCATGATTCATCAACTAAAATTCATTGGTCATGTGCTCATTGATGAGCAACAAATTCAAATTTGTTGCTTGCATAATGAGGAGTGGCAATTGATGAAGGTCAATTTACGCTACAACTCTCAAATCAAGTCATTTGATGACATTGCAAGGCACCTTTTGCTAGAGGCCACGGTGACGGCCATCAAAAACCATTCAAAGACATATGTTGCAGGAACTTCCTTTCCCCATAAGAACAAGTTCAAAGGGAAGAAGAAAAGGAAGGATGGTCAAGACAATGGGAACAGTGCCACCTTGATCAAGAAGAAGCGCAACAACGCCAAGTTGAAGTGCTTCAATTGTGGAAATAGGGGACACTTTGCTAATGAGTGTAAAACACCTCCTAAGATACATGATCCCTTTTCTACTTCATTTGTGCATATTATGTCATGCACGTACTTAATTGAATTTGATTATTTAAGGGTTATAGATTCGTGGCCTTTAGGAAGTTGCCAAAGGGAACAACCCATGTTTCTATGTGGAACAATGCAAGCCTTGAAGTAGAAGGGATAGGAACCTAGAGAGTTCCTCTAAACAATGGACATTTGTTGTTAATTGATGTTCTATATGTACCTAAGATTTGTAGAAACTTGGTTTC
>JAOQML010023937.1:0-11553 GCA_027568935.1 Erythroxylum urbanii | reverse complement strand
AAAGTGCATTTCATGCTCATGCATAATATGACATGCACATACATGTGATTATTGAATTTTGCACATGAAAATAATTGTACATGCATTCGTTGACATTCCGGCTATAATTGTTATAAATGTGAATTTTTAATCTAAATTGTGGTTTATATGTATTGAAAATTGGCTTGGTGTGTATAGGTATTGATTTTGAAATTTTGGTGAAATTTAGAAAATCCCTAAATTTTTGGGTAAATTTTAAACTAGGAAAAATACCAAGTGGCTGGACAATTGATAAATAGCAGTAGAATTAAGAGTTAAATCGCAGTGAAAATTTTTATAAATGACATTTGGGTTTAATGACATATGTCATTGAAATTTGGAGACAATTGAAGTAGAAATTGGAGTTGATTAGACAAATTAAATGAGAGAGCCTAAGTGAACCTATAAAGAGTTGACATGTGGCAAGTGACCTTAAAGCCCACGATTGCTTATTAATTGGAAGACCATTTAATTGCTTTGTATCTTGTTTCTTCTTCTCTTCTTTGTTAAGTCAAGAAGACCTCATTTCTTCTATTAATTTTGATGAAAGTCAAATAATAATAATAAAAGAAGTGTGTGAACTGTTTTGATGAGTTTGTTAAGTGCACAGATAAATGTAAGTAGCACAAATCATCAAATCAAGATGATATTCAAAGAGCTGACTAAGACAAAGTGCAAGACGGACCAGATGAAGTCACATGTCTAAAGCAAAGTCATCAGATGAAGCGAAGTCATCAGACGAAGCAAAGTCACCAGGCGAAGCGAAGTTGTAAGACGAAGCGAAGACATAAGACAAAGCATACAAATCAAATCAAGACGATATAATTGAAGAATAACCTACAAAGTCAGTTAGTTAGTTAGTTAGTTGGAGTTGGTTACAGGACTCAACTAATAACTAATCTCTGAAGATTCTACTAGCAGTTTTCTCAAGAAGACCGTTGGAGAATTAGACTAAAAATATCAGTTGTAGTCATAGACAAAAGAAGAACTTTTGAACTTTCTACTCTCAACTCTCAACTCACTCGAAATTGTTCTGTGATCAAGTGAGTATACTGTAAAAATATCCTAAGTGAAAAGAAGGAGGAAGAGAGATCAAAAACACCTGTAACGTGAGTTTAGAAAACTCAAACAATATCTTTTCAAGTGAAAGGAAAGGCCAAAGCCTGAAGAGGCTAAGATAGTAGACAAAGAATACTTTATGAAAGAGACCTAAAGAGGCTCCGAAAGTGAGAAATAATAATTGTAAAAGTTGCAAGAGATAGTGAAATCTCAGATAAACGCTGAGGACTAGACGTAGCCCAAAATTTAAGGGTGAACCAGTATAAATCGCGGTGTCATATTCTCTAACCCTTATCTCTTTAATTTCTTGTTGTTAGAAGAATAGATACTATTTTCTCTGTTGCAATTACTCAAACAAAATAAGTGCGTTGTTTATTAATCATCTGAATCTTTCAAGAAAATCAAGAAGTTTTTTTTAAAGATTACCATCTTAGACGATTTAACATAATTCAACCCCCCTTCTTGTGTATTTTACATATTATACATGTTTTCTATAATAACAAGTGATTTACTTTAGTTGGTATCAGAGCGAAGTTTCTAGAAAACACTGTTACAAAGTGAGGACAAAAATCTATGGCTGAATAACATATTTTTATAGTTGAAGGCGCCTCAGTCACAAGACCTCCTGTATTTAATGGTGAAGATTATCATTATTGGAAGGACAGAATCCGACTCTTTATAGAATTCACACATATTGATCTTTGGGATATTACTGAAAGTGGTTCATATATTCCAATAGACTACGAAGGGAAAATCATCTCTCGTGACCAATGGTCAGCTGATCAGAAAGCTCGTGTTTAATTAAATTCAAAGGCCAAGTTCTTTTTAAGTTGTGCTCTAAGCAGAAGTGAATATGATAAGGTTCATGGATGCGAATCTGCAAAGGAAATGTGGGACACATTAGCCATTGCACATGAAGGCACAAACCAGGTGAAAGAATCCAAGATTGGTATTCTTGTTCATCAGTATGAGCTGTTCAAGATGAAAGATAATGAGTCTATTGATCAAATGTTTGGACAATTTCAAACAATCATTAATGGACTTAAAGCTCTAGGGAGAATTTACGATAGTCAAAATTATGTCAGAAAGATCCTTAAAAGTCTTCCAAAAAGATGGAGACCCAAAGTAATAGCAATACAAGAGGCCAAGGATTTAAGCAAGCTAAAGCTAAATGAATTGCTTGGTTCACTGAAGATCCATAAAGTAGAGCTTGATGCAGAAGATAAACCCAGAAGGGACAAATCTGTTGCATTGAAGGCTAGTCAGAAGAATCAAAAAATGTAGAAAAATAGAAGTACATCTTCAAAAGCATTAAAGATTGAAGAAATCAAGAATGATGATGCCAGTGAATCTAATCAAGATTTAAATGAAGATGAAGAAGAACTATCTTTTATTTCAAACAAAATTAGAAGGATGTGGAAAAAGAAAACTAAAGGAAATAAAGACTCCTCTTTAAAAAAGATTAGCAAAGACGATTTGAAGAATGAGAAAAGCTCTGTTGTCTACTATGAGTGTAATAAACTAGGACATTACAAGTCTGAATGCCCCTTTCATTTCAGAAAAAAAAAGAAGGATGTGGAAAAAGAAAATTAAAGGAAATAAAGACTCCTCTTTAAAAAGATTAGCAAAGATGATTCAAAGAATGAGAAAAGCTATATCGTCTACTATGAGTGTAATAAACCAGGACATTACAAGTCTGAATGCCCCTTGTTCAAAAGAAAACAAAAGAAGAGTCAAGGAAACAAAAAAGGCATGATGGCAATATGGGAAGATCTGGATTCGTCTTAATCTGAATCCAATTTAGAATCATTAGAACAAGCAAACATATTCTTGGTAGCTGAAGGTGAAAGCGATGATGAGGTAATCTCTAACTTTAATGATCTTCATCATGCCTATTTAGAATTGTTAGAATATTCACATGCTATTCTAAAACAATATAGATTGTTGAAAAAGAAATTTGTTGAAAATTCTAAGAACATAAAAATTTGAGAAGAAGGAAACATCTGCCTTAAGAAACAAGTAGACGATATGAAAAAGAAAGTAACTATAGATAGATCTGAGGAGATTAATCAGTTAAAACAAAGGATTAATATTCTTTCAATAGATTTATCAAAATTTACAGAGAGTACAAAAAGGATGAATGATAAAATCCAGATGATAAAAGTGCTTTAGGTTTTTCTGATAGAAATACAATTCATAATAGAAATGTTCTTCATAATAGGAATTTTGTTCCTAATAAAAAGAAAAAGAAACAGTATTCTTATTATTATTTTAAGAACAATTATAGGACTAACCCCAAAGGACCCAAGAAAATATGGGTAAGAAGGATATAATATATACTGCAGATCTCCTTACTTGGAAGAAGCAACCACCATCAATGATACTTAGACAATGGCTGCTCGCGACACATGATGGGCAGAAGGTTTATGTTCCTAGACCTCCAACATAAGCAAGGAGGATCAGTAACTTTTGGAGACAACCAGCAGGGTAAAATAATTGGGATCAGTAAAATTGGTAAAAATTCCTTTTCATCTATTGATAATGTTCTGCTAGTTGATGGTTTAAAGCATAATCTAATCAGTATAAGTCAATTATGTGATTCTGGTTTTGAAGTATCCTTCAATCAAAATTCTTGTTTATTTAAAAATAAGGACGGGTCTATATTCTTTTTTGCCAAGAGACGAAACAATCTCTATAGAATTAAATATTTCGTGTCTTATATCAAAAGATGATGAAGAACTGATTTGGCACAAAAGGCTAGGTCATATTAGTTTTAAACACATTTCCAAATTAGTCAGACATGATTTAGTAAAAGGATTACTAAAGATAAGTTTTAACAAAGATTTCTTTTATGAGAGTTGTCAGAAAGGAAAACAGGTTAAAACATCCTTTTGTCTAAGAATATTGTAACTTCGTCTAGACCTCTAGAGCTGTTAGTCTTAGTGGAAAGAAGTATGGTCTTGTAATTGTTGATGACTTTACTAGATTTTGATGGATATTGTTTTTATCTCATAAAGATGAATCTTTTAAATCCTTTAAAGTCTTATCCAAAAAGTTACAAAATAAAAAAGAAATTTCTATTGCTGGAATTAGGAGTGATCATAGTAGAGAATTTGAAAATGAAAAATTCAAAATGTTTTGTGAAGAGAATGAAATTTTCCATAATTTCTCTCCTCCTAGAACTCCTCAACAAAATGGAGTTGTAGAAAGAAAGAACATGACGATTTAAGAAATGACAAGGACTATGATATGTGAAATTAATTTTCCTAAGTACTTCTAGGCAGAAGCTATAAATACAACTTATTATATTCAAAATAGAGTATTTCTGTGACCTATTTTAAATAAAACTCCATATGAGTTATGGAAGGGGAAAAAACCAAATATTTCTAACTTTCATTCTTTTGGTTGCAAATAAACTATCTTGAATACAAAAGAAAATTAGGATAAATTCGATTCTAAGATCAATTCAGGAATTCTTCTAGGTTATTCTATTAGATCTAAAGCTCATATAGTTTATAATCTTGTTTTGAAATCTGTTGAAGAATCATTGCATGTAAAGTTTGATGATGATTCTCTTCTAGATAAGAGAGACGATTCTGATGATGAAACTCTATCTGCTCCCTTAGTTAGTAACCTAGACGATTCTCTATCAGACGATCCATCTGATAAAGTAGTAGATCTTTCTGAGAATATTAGTTTGAGAAAAGATTGGGGATACAAATCTTCTCACCCAAAAAATCTGATTATAGGAGAAACATCAGAAGGAGTGAAGACTAGATCTAAGTTTAGGAGAGAGGCCAATGTAGCTTGTATTTCTGAATTAGAACCTAAGAAAATTGATGAAGCTCTTCAAGATGAAGTTTGGATTTTAGATATGCAAGAGGAGTTAAATCAATTTACTAGGAATAAAGTCTGGTCTCTAGTCCCTAACCTATCTAATAAAACTATCATAGGAACTAGATGGGTATTCAAGAATAAACTAGACGAATCAAGAAAAGTATCTTGTAACAAAGCTAGATTAGTAGCCCAAGGCTATAATCAACAAGAAGGAATAGACTATAATGAAACATATGCTTATGTAGCTAGATTAGAAGCTATTAGGATCTTACTTGCATATGCTATTTTTCATGATATAAAACTATTTTAAATGGATGTGAAAAGTGCCTTTTTGAATGATTTTATATACGAAGAAGTTTATGTAAAACAACCCCTAGTTTTGATGACATTGATAAACCATATTTTATGTATAAACTTTATAAAGCTTTGTATGGATTGAAATAAGCACCTCGTGCTTGATATGATCATCTTAGTTCTTTTTTGATTAAAAATGACTTTATTAGAGGTCAAGTTGATAAAACTTTATTTCAGAAATGTATTAAAAATGATTTTATTATTGTGCAACTATATGTAGACGATATCATTTTTGGCACAACTTCTAAAAAGTTATGTTCACATTTTAAGAGTCTTATGAAAAGTGAATTTGAAATGAGTATGATGGGTGAATTAAAGTTCTTTCTTGGTTTGCATATTAGACTGAATGGAGAAAAGATCTTTATTCATCAACAAAAGTATATCAAAGAACTTTTAGTCAAATATAAAATGAAAAATGTTAAACCAATGTCAACTCCCATGCATCCTTCAATCGTATTACCTAAGGATGAAGCTGGTAAGAAGACCGATCAAACTCTTTTTAGAGGAATTATTGGTTCTTTGCTTTACCTAACTACAAGCAGACCTGATATAATGTTTAGCGTTTGTTTATATGCAAGATTTCAAGCAGATCCTAGAATCTCATTATATTGCTGTTAAAAGAATATTGAGATATTTGGCAAGTTCTACTGATCTTTACTTAATGTATGAAAAATGTAAATCTTTCAAGTTAATTGGCTACTAAGATGTTGATTATATTGGAGATAGGATTGATAGAAAGATTACAAGTTGAGGTTGTCACTTTCTTGGTCATAATCTATTTTCTTGGTCAAGCAAGAGGCAGAGTTCAATTGCTCTATCTACTGCAAAAGTTGAATACATGTCAACTGCAAGTTGTCGCTCACAAATATTATGGATAAAGTATTAGTTAGAGGACTATTCTATCTAAGAAGATCAAATTCTAATCTTCTGTGACAATACAAGTGTTATCAATCTCTCAAATAATCCAATATAACACTCAAGGGCAAAGTATATTGAAGTTAGACATCATTGTATAAGAGACTATGTACAGAGAGGGATCATCAATCTACAATTTTTTGAGACGAGTCAACAATGGGAAGATATCTTCACCAAACCCTTAAGTGAATACAGATTCAAGGAAATAAGACGAAATCTGAACATGGTAATGTTAAATGACCATTTGTTTGAAATTCTATAACCTAGATGATACATCCTAATGAAGCAGAAAAGTCATAAGGAATAATAACGGTAATTTTCACTCGGTAGTATCAATTTTTATGATTATCTGTGGATTAGTCACAGACGTTACAAACGGTAACTTTTTAAGAGTGTTTATAAAAAGAAATCTCTCAAAATCTTCAACACTCTACATTCTAGGATTTTATTAGTAACCGATCTGCTTCAAAGTGCTCTCAATAAAGACGATTCAAATCCTCTGTTCTCTACATCAAATCTTTCTCATTTTCATTTTGTATTTTTCTCTCAATTGTTTCTACATACTAACCTCGCTTCTTTAAGTGAAATACATTTATGTGTTTAGTTTTTATACATTACATATTACAAAAATGTTGAAATCTCTTATCTATGGGAGACTCGTTGATTTCACTGCTTTGAAGGAAGATCAAATAGATATCAAACCTGAGATCAAAGCAGCTGGATGGGAAATTTTCTTCAACATCTGAGAACCAATGTATCTAGATGAAGTATATGAGTTTTGGAAAAATGCAAAGGTGGTAGATAACACCTTGGTATCAGTGGTAGACAGATTATCCGTGATTGTTTCACAAGATTCTATTGTGAGGGCTACTGAATGTCCAAATGAAGGAGTAAAAATGTTCAACAATACAAGGTGGATTGCTCAAAGTCACATCAATAAATACTACATCAATCGACAACTATATGGATCGAGTAATCCAGAAGTTAAGAAGTCTTCAAACCTAAGTCCAAATGCTAGAGTTCTTCATTCAGTTCTTCTTCACTATATTTTAACAAGAGTGGGATCAAAGGGTTTTGTGACAATGAATGATGAACATTGTCTATTTCATCTACTTACACGCTAATATATTAATCTTCCGTTATTGATTCTGACCTACATGATAAAGGCTAAGGAGGATTATCATTTGAAGAGTGGTTCGTTACCTTACGGTATGCTGTTGACAGGATTCTTCAAAGAATCTAGAATTCTACTTGATAGAGGAAACAGAGTAAAGGTGAATATTAAGAGTGTTATCAATTCATATACTATTCACAAAATGGGGATTAAAACTGAAGCTGAAATGGATAAAGATTTCACATCGACAACACAGTCTATTAGGGAGCTTTCAATCAGAAGAAGTAGGAAAGAAGATGTTTCATCTAGTATGCAAGCAAAACCTTAATTAACTGAAAGAATCTCAGTTGAGATGGCAAAAGTTGAACAATCGTCTTATAAGTCAATACAAGCGAAGACGATTCTTGAAAGAAAGGAAAGTGTAAGGTTCAACAACCAACTCACAAAGTGTCCTTAAAGAGGAAGGCTGAGACGCTCCAATCAAAAAGACCCAAGAAGTCTAGAAGGTCACTAAGATTGATGACTTTACGATAACAAAAATAGAAAAAGCAAAAAACTTTGATTCTTGGTCAAGTTTCTGAAATTGCTGAGGAACAACAACGACAATAGCAACCTACTAAAGCAATTGTCCCTATCTTTTAGACTCAATCAGAACAACCGTCTGAAGAGATGGAGATAAAAAGGAAGTTAGTATTTGAGTAGAACAAGTCTCAACAACTTTCTTCTAAGTTGACAGAAGAACATAGGAAGACAAAGACGATTCAAAAAAAGAAGGCTGAAAAGCAACAACCAATATGCAACCCTCCTCAACCAATGAAGAAAGAAGATTTGAAGATGAAGATTATGGAAGAATCAATACCTGATCGAAACAGAGGTTCAACTATCATCAGAGAACCTCCTAAACAGAAAGTTAAGGTTCAAGTTGAACCTATAACAGTAAACGATCAAACGATACATCTTGTTAGTCCCGAAAAAAGAAGATTGTATGGTATTCTACAAGATGAAAAGGCAGAACCATATCTATTGAAGATGACAAAAAATCCTTACGTAATCTACCCAGTGACAAGTAGAACAATGATAAAGATTGTACCAGATATATAACCTAGACGTCCAACACTGGTAGACAGCAAAGACAAAGGTAAGAAGAAGAAATTTAATGAGAAACAAGAAGATGATCTCATGGAAGAAAAAAGTCGAGTGGCGATGAAAAGTATAGACGGTGTATGTCGTGCAGCTCAACTTGGAGGTGTCTATATTTCACATCACATATCAAGGCCATCAGGAAGTAAGTTTGGCGCATCAACTACAGACGAAAGTTTCAAGGTCGTTGGGACAATATCGGAAGGAAGATACAAAAATATTACAACTGAAGGTATTAATTTCTACTTAGAAACCTTTGTGCATTTACTTATTCATTTTAAACCCTTAGGTGTCATTACTTCTTTCAAAGATATCTTACACCTTCTAGGAAAACCAATTTTCAAACTACCTAAACTTGATGATCTTGACATTCCACACCAGACACGACATTTCCAATTACCCTCCATCAAACTTAGAAGATTCAACTAGAAAACTACTTGTCTCTGAGTACCTTCATTCACTAAGTGAAAAGCTACAAGATTCTACCGACAATTTGGAATTCTTGAAGAATTTCATCGCATGGACTGAAACTAGTCAAAAGCAGAAGGAAGATCAAATAGCCTTAGCTAAACATGTTAAAGAGATTGATACGAAGGTTGATGATCTAAGTGACTCAGTAGGTGATCTTCATGAGGAAGTAGCACTTCTACATGTGACTATAGAAGAAGACCTCAAGACGATCCGCACTAATATTCAACATATGTTCTCTGAAACATTAAAGCATCTGAACTGATTTTTTTTATTAATAACAAATAGGGGGAGAATAGTAGAAAGGAAAGGAGAATTAGTATTAGAAATTTGTTTTTCTTATATATGCATTGTATATCTTCCATTATTTGTCTAAATAAATATATCATTTGTCTGAAAATTATTCGTCTGAATATTATCATTATCTGTCTGAATATCTTTTTATCTTCTAATATTATGATTATTTGTTATCATCAAAAAGGGGGAGATTGTAGGTAAAGAAGACTTCACTTCTTCTATTAATTTTGATGAAAGTCAAATAATAATAATAAAAGAAGTATGTGAACTGTTTTGAAGAGTTTGTTAAGTACGCAGATAAATGTAAGTAGCATAAATCATCAAATCAAGATATATTCAAAGATCTGACTAAGACAAAGTTCAAGATGGGCCAGACGAAGTCACATGTCTAAAGCAAAGTCATCAGACGAAGAGAAGTCATCAGATGAAGCAAAGTCATCAGAAGAAGTGAAGTCACCAGACGAATCGAAGTCGTAAGACGAAGCATACAAAGCAAACCAAAATGATATAATTGAAGAATAATTTACAACGTCAGTTAGTTAGTTAGTTAGTTGGAGTTGGTTACAGGACTCAACTAATAACTAATCTCTGAAGATTCTATAAGCAGTTTTCTCAAAAAGACTGTTGGAGAATTATACTATAAATATCAGTTGTAGTCATAGACAAAAGAGGAACTTTTGAACTTTCTACTCTCAACTCTCTACTCACACAAAATAATGCTGTGATCAAGTGAGTGTACTATAAAAATATCTTGAGTGAAAAGAAGGAAGAAGAGAGATCAAGAACATCTGTAACGTGAGTTTAGAAAACTCAAACAATATCTTTTCAAGTGAAAGGGAAGGCTAGAGCTTGAAGAGACTAAGATAACAAATAAAGAATACTTTGTGAAAGAGACTTGAAAAGGCTCTAGAAGTGAGAAATAATACTTGTAAAAGTTGTAAGAGATAGTGAAATCTCAAATAAACTCTAAGAACTAGACATAGTCCAAAGGTTAAGGGTGAACCAGTACAAATCGCGGTGTCATATCCTCTAACCCTTATCTCTTTAATTTCTTGTTGTTAGAAGAATAGATACTATTTCTGTTGTTGTAATTACTCAAACAAACTAAGTGCGTTTTTTTGTAATCGTCTGAATCTTTCAAGAAAATTAAGAAGTTTTTTTTAAAGATTACTATCTTAGGCAATTTAACACAATTCAACCCCCTTCTTGTATATTTTACATATTATATGTGTTTTCTATAATAACAAGTGATTTAATTCATTCTTTTCGTTAATCACTCTTCATCTTCTTCATTTTGTTCTCATCTCCATGACACTCTCTTCATGTTTACATCAAAGTGAACATTATTCTTAACTTTCTTTGCTACCCTCATCTTGTTGTCTCTTCTTCATTTCTCACAACAAACCCAACCAAATCCACCCTAGAATGATGATGGTCGTGAGAGACATGGGAAAGCTAGTGTTGGTGTGTTTTTGAAGGATTTGAAGATAAATCAAGTAAGTTACATGCTGATCTTCATGGGTTGGTGTTTAATGAAGCATTTATGATGATAGTTTAGTGTTTAATGATCATGATAGAGGAGTTGAGATATGTGTAACATTGATGTTGCAATAAATAGATGTATGTTTTGTTTTAATGTATTAATGGTATTTATGAGTTGTTTGAAGGAAGGATTGAGAGACTAAATGGTGATAAAGAGGGTGCTTTAAAGTGGTAGTTATAACATTTCCACTGATTAAGCTTCTGTCTTTTAGTCATAACTTATTCTATAGTTATCCAAATAAGACGATTCTTAATCTGGATTAAACTAGAGACATATGGCTCTATTTTTTATGCAGACATAAAATTTGAATTATGTCATTAAGAGTCTAAAAAATTGACATGAAGTCGAGAACTAGGTGCAATAACTTGGAAGATGAATGCTGAAAAATGTAGTTGTAACATGTCCGCTGATTATGCATCTGTATTTTAGCCATAACTTGTTCTCTAGTTATCAGAATGGGATGATTTTTAATTTGGAGCAAACTAGAGACATAGGGATACAATGTTTCTGAAGAAATATAATTTTAATTCTATCTTTAAGAATTTCAAAATCTGGCTTGAAATTAAGTTTTGACTGAGTTTGTAGTATTACCAGAGATAGAAATCATATCTTGTTGATATTGAATAAAATGTATCGATAGATGCCCAATTAGACAAAGGTTTCTTCATAAAAGTTGTATTTTATTATCTTATCTTTCAAATGATATAAAGTTCATAATTTTTGAATATGTTAATTGAGAGATATGAGTTGTACAATTTGACAGCATGATCATGTACAAGCCAAAGTTTCAAATGTGCTCAGTCTGTAG
>JAOQML010023891.1:0-11555 GCA_027568935.1 Erythroxylum urbanii | reverse complement strand
TTTAAAATTTAAAATAAAAAAATCACAATAAAAGTTTAACTAATAATTAATTATAAAAACTTTGAAAAAAAGAGGGGAAAGAGGAGGTGAGAGAGGAGGGAGATTTTTTTAAAAAAATTTGAAAATTTTACAGAAAAGTCCCTAAATTTTTGAAAATTTTCGGTACTGGTCGGTATTGGTCGGTATTACCGGTACTGGCCGGTACTAACCGGTATTAGCCGATACCGATCAATATTTACACCCGGTACTCAAAGGGTCGGTACCGTTCCGTTTTTCAACCGGTACGATACCGGCTGATACGAAACGGTATCCATAACAGTGACTTTTACACTTGATTTTTTCATTCCTTTCTAGAAAAAATTTGCAATTATATGTTTGAATTTTTTTTGATAACCTTCGTGGCCTAATTGGTGGGTTACCGAAATGATGGCTACTTCCAATGGAGAATCTTAAGAGAGATAAACTAGATTGCAGAGCCATACGAATCCATCATGTCAAGCCCATTGATTGCTCTCCTGTCCTGCTTATATCTTTAAAACAAATTGTTGGAGTGATGGTTTGGATGGGACCTCCCCTCGAATAGCTTAAAAATATAAACATAAGGCTGGAGATGGCCAACAGTATCATGTTATGAACCTTTATGTAGGACTTGGTCACAGGTCTAGATGCAAGAGATTCCCTCCTGGACCTATAGTGAAGTAAAAGAAAAGGGGCAGACTCGCCCTAGGTAGAGTCCCCACAAAAACAAAAAATTTTGGGAGTCAAAAATTGAACGTTATGTTGTTGTAAGAAGCTTTTATATAGGTCCACAACTGAAGAAAGAACATCAGAAAAGGAAACACAATAAACTATAAAAGGAAACACAATAAACTTTAATTACGCAACTAGTAAAAATAAAACCAAAAAGCAGCATGGCAGAATCTATTGTCCCCTTCTCTGATAATTGCAGCCCACAAAGACAACCACATCATACTCTTTAGTCCTCGTCTTGGCGAGAAAGAGCATCCACTACCTGATTCTTTTTTCCTACACAATACCCTACTTCAAAATCCAATTTGAGTAATTTGTTTATCCAAAATTGTAAGGACGAAGTGTTGATTTGCTATTTTAGGAGGAATTTGAGGCTGCAATGGTTAGTTATGATGATAAATTGCCAGCCTCTAATGATGAACTACAGTAATTCTAAGGTCGTACTAAACTACAGTAATTCTAAATAAATAAACTAATGTAAAAATAAATAAATCAAACAATTAATTTCAAGAATTAAAATGCATAAATGTAAACAAAATAGTAATTCATAAAACCCAATCCGAAATCAACCTAAAAACCACCAAGTGAGAGAAAGGGGGGGTTTATCCGACTTTAACGAAAACCTAATTGATTATGAAATTATAGAATTATTGGGTCTAGATGGTCCTAGGGTTGATTACTCTCACTGGAGTTATAATCCTTAACTCTAATTTATAATCCCTAATTTAAATTATGGAGTTGCAATCTCTCGATTTATAACTAACTGAAATACTAAATTAGTTCTAAAGTTGTCTAATAACCTACCAAGAACCTATGCTTGATTTCTCGTTACAAGATTCTATTGATTTGATTCAATTCTTTATCTATTAAATTTCCTAACTCTCGTTAGCCCAATTTGATTATTTTAACTTGGCTCACCCTCTCAGTTTATTGTCAAGTTGTTAAGAACAAATATTGAATCACAATAAATCAATGAAGAACGTAATCAATCAAACTTTATTAATATTAAGAACAAGAATCCCAAAGGTTAGTTTAGACCTAAATCAACATTCAACGAAAACTATTCTCAATGCATATTGTAATTTCATACATCAATAAAATTTAAATAAAATGGAAAATACTGTCAGAACGGACTTGTGGAGACAGCAACAGTAGGAAACCACTTGTTCCAGGAAAAACGTTGCGTCAAGCTTCATCTCAGTGTCTCTCTTCCTTTGTCTCCTTCCTCAATCTCTCAATTTCTCTTTAGGTTTTTCTCAGAATGTGGCTGACTTGAGGCTCTCTTGCATGACTTTCCAGGCTCTTGAAAAGCTACTGCATCTATCTCTTAATGATGTATTTATAGTTTGGAAGCTTTAGTTTTAATTCGGGGTCGAAATGATCTAAAAGGTCTTGCAAGAATTGAGTTTTCTTATCAGCCTGATGCAGGCCACAATCGTGGCAGGCACTTAAACCTCCCTGTTATGATCATGGTTAGCGCTTAAACATCCCTATCATGATTGTAGCGCTTAAAATCTCTCTGTCACGACCATGCCTAAAGTGCAAGATCGTGGCCTAGCTGCTGCTGGCTTGTCCCTTTCTGTCACGATTATGGCCTGTTGTGCCATAATTGTTGGCTATGTCTTTGGACCAAAACTCCTTGAAACTTCTCTGTTCTTTGCTGTTTAACCTGAAACATTAACAAACACATCAAGGTACCTCAAAAATATAACATTGAAGCTTAAAGACTCATACTAACCCATAAAAACACTAAACATATAAACTAACACAATTAACACATAAACACATACTCAACACTCAAATTAACACTAAATACTTAACAATTTAAATCCTAAAACACAATGCAAATCACAACTTTCAACATCCCTACACTTAAACGTTTGCTTGTCTTCAAGCAAACAAAACAACAACACACAACAACCATAAAATAAATAATGAAAAAATGAGACATTGACTTTAATTTCATGAAATAAATTTAATCTTGAACACAATCTGACAAGTTATATCTAATCATTAACAGGAAAAATCTATGTCTAAGGGCTTTGAGCTAAATATACACTTTAATCAAGTTCTAAGTGTTAATTCATTTACCCCACACATTAATAAGTCTTTGGTCCTTCAGACTTTGTAATTATTCCTAAGTATATTGTCATGAAAAGTCAAGTTGTTTATAAGTCCGGTAGGTTTTTATTAAAGAAGATATTTTTATATTAATTTTTGAACATAGAGTTAGTCTTTTTATGCGAAGGCAAACATTTGTAATGAATGTCGATCCGGTTACGCAACTAAGTCATGTTTTTATTACTCTGTTTGGTTGAAACTTCATTAGCCTTTTGACGCGAAGGCACACATTTGTGATGCGTGTCGATTCGGTTACTCAGCTACATCATGTTTTCAACTGGCTACATCATGTTTTCAACTGGCTACTAGCTCTATTCATAACTCGAAAGTCAGTGGAATAGTGATTTATTAACAAAACATACACATTTTTCCCCAATTTATTGCCTACTTTGTTGTTTTAACTATTCGTTTTTATGAAAAAATACTAGTAAAGCTACTTAAGTTGAAAGACCTCAATTTATGAACGAATATGACAATCTAGAGGGTGCTAAAGATAAATTCACACTAAGTCCTAATTAAGTTGTATATTTATCTAAAGAACCCTAATTCACTAATTTACCGAGCTAATGATCATTCACAACCTAATAGACTATGTTCAAAATTAAATGATTTTCACTTAATCTAAGCTACTGACACATTCATACAATTCACACAATGCAACCTAATAACTATCATACATTATGCAAAATAACATAAAAGAGCAAAACACAGAATTCCTCCCCACACTTGAATAACACATTGTCCTCAATTTGAGATGGAAACACACACAAACATATAAAGAAAGGAAAACACAGAAATTAAAAGAATCAGAAAATAATGAAAAAATAAACATAAAAATAAAACAAAATTGAAGGCTAATTTGGGAAAGAAAAAAATTAAACAATTGGGTAAAGCATAAATCCTATAGAGAAGGAGGTGGTGATGGTGTCGGAGGTGACAATTGAATGCCCTGGGACTCGAAATACCGATGGATCCGTCGGATATCTCGGCTCTGGCGTCATTGTGTTTACGCCGTCTCTGGAAGTGTTTTATTAGTTTCGGACATTGCATTCAAAACCTTCTTCCAGCCTGGTTCTTCATCTTCCTCTTGTTCAGATTCTTCACTGGTGGATTCTTCCTGTCGAGGCAGCGCTAAACTTGAGCTCACCTGACTCGTCCTAATTCTGACATGTGTCTTCTAACTAATGTCTCTTAATTCCTTGTTATGGGACTTAAAGGATTTCAGCCCACCATAAATGGTGGTGGTTTAGGAATTCAGGTAAGTAAACCGTTAGTCCACTATAATCCACCTTGAAATATTTCGCAATGGCATACACTATGTGCCTAATTCCTAGATTGTTGCTCAACTTGCACGGAACAGTAACAATAACTTGTAGCACATGTGTGGATGTACATACTGGAATAATGTGGTCTATGCACCACAACATAAAAAGTTCCTTGGTTGAACACTTGTTGGTTTCTAACTTGTCAAAAACCAGCTGACATATAAATTTGTGCAGTAGTAAGTGTTCATGAGACCTGCTAATGTTGTTATGAGCATTCTTGGCATGAAAATGCCCAATTCTAGTAAGCTCATTCCAGTATTAAGAGGGATGAAAATCATCATGACATCTCACCTATGAGTTCTACAATAAGGAGGGATGAAAATCATCATGACATCTCACCTATGAGTTCTACAATCAATTCATAAGCCCTTCCTCTTAACCTAAACCATAATTCCTTGAGGTTCTTAGTGTCATAACTCAGTGATGAGAAAAATTCCAATGTAAGCTCCTGATAAACAGGAAATTGGAATCGTATGAATTGGCCCCATTGGATTCTCTTAGCTAGGTTTTCTGCCTGCTTACATAACTCTAGCCTATCAAGTGTGTCAACATCAAAGTTTTTTGGTACTCAAATTTGTTTAGCATTTAAAGACCAAAAACGAGTACCTTCTTCTCCGGTGTAGATTAGTAATGGTGCTTTGAAGTCTACTGCTCGGTTTATTTTTCTGCATCCTGCAACTTGCTATCATCTATATAGCTCCCATCGGACTGATTATTTAATGCGCGGCATAACTGAGTAGAATTTGGAAGAATTTTGGAAAGTTAAAATTTTTAGTGAGAGGTAAGAGTGTTTGGATGCTTGAATTCTAAAGAAATAAAGTGAAAATGAAAGTGAAAGTGAAAGTGAAGTTAGAACTGAATATATAGGTGGTAAAAAGGGTAAAATAGTAAAATCTCATCTAAAAATTGCATCCTCTCCCTCACTAGTCAGGCCACGATTTCATCTAAAAATTGCATCCTTTCCTTCACTAGTCAGGCCATGATCGTGGCCTGCGGCGTACCACTACTTTGATTTTCTTCTTTTTGTTCTTTTCCAATTCTTTTCACTTTCACTACTTGATTTTTTTTGGCCCTTTTTCATCTCTCTTTCCATACTTGCACAATCATCCACATAATTTTTGAAATCCTATTTCTTTCTCGAGTTTATTCAAAGAAAGAGAAAAATAAACCTAACTATGAAATTCAAATATTCTAACAAAATTAAACAATGAAACTAATTTTTTTCCATGGGTGTCTCCCATACAACAATTCTTTTAACGTCGGTAGCTCAACACTCTATCCTTGGATACTTAGCCAGGATCAATTACGAGTGGCTTGATTCTACCCTTTTCGCTCAACCTCATTTTTGTAACTTGTAAGTAAGCTATAAATTACAGAATAATCAAAAGGACAATATGGATAATATTATGGAAACTAAGTAAGCTCAACAATGTCCTTTTTTTGGATAAACTGTCAACATAACAGAGAATAAAAAAACCACCTAAATCTTTCTTTGAGCCAACAGTTTCTCTTATACGAAGGTGAGTTGCTCTCTTTCTTCCTTAGTCACCTTCGCCCCCTATGCTTCTTTTGCTTCCCGAATAGAGACTTTCATGGTTTCTTCAAACTCGATGGTTGTTATCATCTGTTCTTCATCTTTTTGTTCTTTAGAAGATTCAAACACATCAATTATCCTGAATGAGCTACTAATCTTTGAATTCTTAAATACATCATTCATGTTGAATGTCTCTTCATCATCATCATTCCAAAGGATATTGCATGGACATCTACCCAATATTTTTCGATATTCACATGTGGTATATCAAGAACTGGGAAATAAAAGGGAGGGTTAACATGTTTTTTCTTCAATCTCTTTTTCTATCTCTTGGTCTTCAATCAAGTGGGGTTTAGCATGGTGGTCCAGTGGTTCTTTTAGCTCTATCCCATTCCTAAGTGTGGTAGCTTGACACAAATTTATTTAATTAATTTCCATGCTCCACAGACAGTTTTCCATACTTTGTTTACAAAAAATCCCTAGAAAGCTGGCCTATTTGAAACTCTAGATTGTGAATGGAAGATGCACGATCTTCTGTTACTTGCTCAAACTTCTTTTCTAATCTCTTCTAGTTCTCTTCCGTATCTGGGAGATTATCCATGATTTTGTCTAGCTTTGATTCCCATGAACTAGATTCATCGTATTGAACTTCTGCTAGGTCTTAATGTCCTAAAGGAGTCCCTACATTGTTGGATCAATAGAATTCGGGGTGGTTCTGCCACCCAGAAGTGTACGGGTTCAAATAAGGGTCGTTATTTCCCCAACCACACTTTGACTCATTGTAATTTTCAAAATTTCTTTGCTCCCTATAATATCTATCTTCTATCATTGTTCTTTCCATTTCTTTCTGGCATCTAGCTCTTTAGATGTCTTAGTTCTCATTCTAAGATGTCTTAATGTGTCTCTACTTTATGCTCTAAACTTCTTCTCTAAATTTTTTAAATTTTAATAAAATAAAAACACAAAAGTGAAAAGCCTTATACTAAAGAAGTAAAATTTGCCTTCCCGGCAACGACGCCAAAAATTTGATAGCAAGGTTACGTATGATAAGTTTTAAGATTTGATAACCTTGGTAAATCTGCAAGCATACGGATCATTTGCGTAGTACCTAAGGTATCGATCCTACGAGGATGGGTAATTTAGTCCTAAATTCTAAGGTTGTACTAAACTACAGTAATTCTAAATAAATAAACTAATGCAGAAATAAATAATTCAAACAATTAATTTCAAGAATTAAAGTGCAGAAATGTAAACAAAATAGCAAGTTACACAACCCAATCTGAAATCAACCTAGAAACTACCAAGTGAGAGAAAGGGGATTTTTTATCTGACTTTAACGAAAACCTAATTGATTATGAAATTATTGAATTATTGGGTCGATTTGATCCTATGGTAGATTACTCTCTCTCAAGTTATAATCCTTAACCTTAATTATAATCCCTAATTTAAATTATGGAGTTGCAATCTCTCAATTCATAGCTGACCGAAAACCTAAATTAGTTTTAAAGTTATCTAATAACCTACCAAGAACCTATGCTCGATCTCTCGTTACACAATTATATCAGTTTGATTCAATTCTTTATCTATTAAATTACCTAACTCTCGTTAGCCCAATTTGATTATTTTCATTTGACTCACCCTCTCAGTTTATTGCAATTTGTTAAGAACAGATATTGAATCACAATAAATCAATAAAAAAATGCAATTAATCAAACTTCATTAATATTAAGAACAAAAATCCCGAAGGTGAGTTTAGACCTAAATCGAAATGCAGCGATAACTATTCTCAACGAATATTGGAATTTCATTCATCAATAAAATTGAAATAAAAAGGAAAATATCTTCGAATCGAACTCGTGGAGGCAGAGATAGCAAGAAACTACCTATTTTAGGAAGTACGTCGCATCAAGCTTCGTCTCCGTATGTCTCTTCCTTCGTCTCCTTCTTCAGTCTCTCAATTTCTTTCTAGGTTTTTCTCATAATGTGGCTAACATGAGGCTCTCTTGCACGACTTTCCAGGCTCTCGAAAAGCTGCTGCATTTGTCTTTTAATGATGTATTTATAGTTTGGAAGCCCTAGGTTTAATTCGGGGTCAAAATAGTCCAAAAAGTCTTATAAAAATCGAGTTTTTGTATCAATCTGACGCAGGCCACGATCATGGCAAACAGCTAAATCTCTCTGTCATGATCGTGGCTCAATATGTACGATCATGGCCTGGATGAAAGTTCTCTATCACGACCATGCTTAAAATACACGATCGTGGCCTGGCTACTGCTGACACGTCCCTTTCTATCACGATCGTGAGCTATGTCTGTGGCTCAAAACTCCTAGAAACTTCTCCATTCTTTGTCGTTTATCTTAAAACACTAACAAATATATCAAGGTACCTTAAAAATATAACATTTAAGCTCAAAGACTCATCCTAACCTGTAAAAACACATAAACTAACACATAAACACACGCTCAACACTCAAATTAACATTAAATACTTAACAATTTAAACCCGAAAATACAATGCAAATCACAACTATCAGAACACTTGGATTTGTATAGGAATAAAGACTGAGATTGTGGTATAAAAAATGCCTCACTTAGATGTCGTAATTGTTCTACTGAGGTTTAGCCAAAAATACTAATATGAAATTGTGGAAAAATTTTAAAAGATGAAATTCATTAGCACCTGGAATGTCGAAGGAGCATTTGAAATGGCCATGGCATATTCAGAAACCTGTCTTCTCCACATCCAGTGATGTTATTCAAATTTGGTGGTAGCCAGAGCAAAGGTCAAGCTTAGAGAAAAAGATAGCTCCATGAAGTTCTTCAAAGAATTCTTCTATTACAAGGATCGGAAATTTTTCTTTTACCATCTTTTCATGAAAGGAACAATAATTTAAACATATTTTCTAAGTTCCATATGATTTTTTGATAAGGAGTAATGGCGGAGAGAAAGGAGATTGGCTAGTGTGGATTATTCCCTTATCCATCATTTCGGTGCGTTGCTTTTCGATTTCATCTTTTTAGGCATGTGAGTTTCGATACGGTCAAACCACAATTGGGTTGGCACCAATTTCGAACGATATTCAATGCTTGAACTAGCGAGAGGGAGGTGAAGCATTGGGCTCTTGGAAGATATCTTCAAATTCTGCTACTAGCCTGCACAGCTCTTATTCTCAGTCCATCCTGATAGTAGCCATAGTTGATGGAATAAGACACCTTAACAAATGTATTTCGCTCTTTTAGAGTTTCACCACTGACCCTTTATGTAAGAATCACATTTTCATTTGTGTAAATTCCCAATAGAAAATGCCTAATTGCTTTATGTAATTAATTCCAACTACTATGCCAAAGTTAGGGAGGGACAATAGGAATAAATCTAAGGTCCCAACTACAACTTTACCTTTGGGTCCACACTAGGGCTCTACAGTTGCTTCCTATTTGAGATCAATATGCATTGTTCTGCGTAGAGTTCACGATGTAAGTCAAGCTCGTTGGCTACTTAGGTGTCCATAAAGCTATGTATACTATTAGTATCAATCAACACTACAAGGAGTTTCTTGTTAGTTTAGGCCCTTGCAGCCAATTTTTGTTGGTTGTAAATTTATTTGTATGACAATATTTTATTTAATAAAAGGCATTCTTTATCTTTGTGTATTTGTTAATTATTTAATTATTAACCATAAAGATAAAATCCATGGAATAATTGTTATGCAATTAGAAATTATAATGCGATTATAATTATGAGATTCAAATTGCATTTGTTATATTATTCCTAAAATGTTCCTAGTCGTAGTTTCATAAAGACAGGGTATTGATGAAACAGTTAGACTAGCACACGTTTGTTTCTTCCTTATGAAGAAAGTAATTGATCTCATATATTAAAATGTGGAGACACTTAAACAAACAAGTGGGTGCTTATTAGAGTATAAGTTCACTAAACTGATCCGATTATGAGAATCTTGAATGGAACATTACTTGTGTGTCTGTGGATTATCTCATTATGATGGTTATATAATTGATCCTTAGACTTGAGATTACCAAAGTTATCTGATGTAGGAATTACTATGTTTTGATACTACTTATGTTCTACTTTTGGAGTAGTTCAATTCAGTAGTTATTGGATATAGTATTAACTATATGGAGATAGTTGAGAAAATCAATAAAGAATTCATTATCCTAAAGTAATTAGGAAGAATGTTTTGTTGTTTTGATTAGTAATGATGGGAATATCTAGCAAGAGTAAATTGAAATTTGAAAAAGTTATTTCCAAATATCAATTATATATCATTTACTAATTAGCAAGAACGAACATGGTTGGATTATTTAGAGTATACACGAATTTCATACTCTAAGGCCAATTGGAACATTAGATGATGAAAGGATTAATTTATACTTCATAGCCATGCATAGACAGGTTAAGTCAAACTACTTTGACATTCCTAATATTTGAGTGGTCATGACATGTTGCTAGACGTCAATTATGATCTGTGATTATAAATTGTTAGGGAATTAAAGATAAATTAAAAGGAGTTCTAATTTTTCTAATTCTAATTATGAATTAGAATTATAGTTTATAATCATGACCAACATATTAGGAACCCAATAGGTCACACTTAAAAGGTCTATAAAGAAGAAATTGAAATTTGAATTAAGTTGGACTTAATTGAGAAGTTTTAGAAACTTTAAGGATCAATTTGTGATATTTGATCTTATAAGAACTAATTCATAATTAAGATTAAAGTTTGAATTTAGTTGTAATTTTGATAAAATCCAAGGACAAGAAAAATACAATTTTTCATATAAAAGGAAAAATTAGAAAATTTTGGGGCTAGCACTTCTTACATTTTTCCTCTCAAATTGGATTTGAGTTTTCTTCGAAAAGATCTGTGGATACCATTAGAGGCCAGATGATTGAAAGGCTCGTGGATTGACAGATTCAAGGCGAAAGGAAAAATCACAACAGGAAATCGAAACAGGTATGATTTTGTTAATTTCTTGTTTTATGTTTCCGATTAAATTTTGTTAAAGTTGATTCTGTGGAAAAATTTTAAATTCATTTCGCTATGCTTAGATATAATCTTATGTTTAATTTTCCAACAGTGGTATCAGAGCCTCCTTTAACTGATTTAATTGTGATTCATAAGCTTGTGATATGTTTAATTTGTTTTAAAATGCAAAAGTTGCATATGTATTCGTTAAAATTGTTTTGACAATTTAGTTGTATTCTTTTCTGGGATTGTCTGAAACAATATTGTTCGTGTTCTAATTTTGCTTGTTATGGACATGTTCTATAAGTCTGTCGCCGATTTGCTATTTCGATGCCTACTGTTGTTCTTTGGAAATGCAACTGAAATATTTGTTTTTCTAGAAATATTATGTTTTATTCTTCATCATCTGGAAGGTGTTTCTGGATATGGAAGGATTTAAATTTAATCTCTTAACAGACTGCTGTTAATGCTTGCATTTAAAATGTCTCGAAAATATGTAAAACATTTGCATGTGTTTCTGGAAATTTTCTTGTGTTTCTGGAAATCTAGAAATTTGGAAAATGTTTCATGGGTTTCTAGAACTTATTTTTATTTTGATCTTTATTGTACTTATTTGTCTACTTGTGCGATGTTTCTTGAAAACTATACGAAAAATTTCATTTTTATTGTTCTCTTCATTTGAGTAACTGAACAATAAAATCGAAGCAGGTGATTTTCTTCAAGTACAGTTTCTATTGATTTTCTGGTTTTCAATGCATAACGTATGCTTAGCTCTTGGTTTAATAACTACAAATGGTTGCAATACAAAAAATGCGTTATGTTCATTTACTCAAGTTTTTT
>JAOQML010023885.1:0-11555 GCA_027568935.1 Erythroxylum urbanii | reverse complement strand
TTACCAGGAGCATTTTCCAATGTAACCGTAGCAACTTCTGGTTTCCGCAAACGATACCAATCAAGTATCTCTATAAAATTTTCCCTATTTGAAGACTGCGATGATTCATCATGCCCACGATAAGTCAATCCCTGATTCAAAAGTAATCGAATCACATCTAAAGATGCAGTCAAGCGAATGCGATAATTGACTTCATCTTCCATATCATATTTCCTGAAATTGTATCCAACGCGTTGCCTTTGATTTTTAAACCCATGGAACAGTATTCTAGCTTGATCATGTGTGCCATTAACTGTACCTTCATGTTCACTAAAAATTGCAAGTGCTTTCTTCCAATTTTTGCAACCCGTACTCACAAACACATCATCTCCATAACGGTTGGCATTAAGGGGTTTAGAAAGATAACAATAAAAAAATGCTGCATCTTTTGCTACACTGTACTCCAACCATGCATGCTTCTCAAACCATCTAGCTTAAAAACTCCTATTTTCTTTTCCAAATTTTCTTTTTGGAAAAGTATGGCCTTTGGGTTGCTTAGAGATGTATTCTCTCAAAATGCGATCTCTATCATTGACATCAAAACTGTCAATGGGTTCTGCAGTCCCGGATCACTAACTATGTCATACAAACTCAACTCTATACTTTCAACCTTAACTCTTTATTGGTTCAAAATCAGACTCGGAATCGAAGTTGGATTAGGGTGATTATTTGGGGTACTTGTTGATTCAACACTAGACTTTTGTTTTTTGGGAAAATACTTCTCCATTCCTATCACAAATCAATTCAATTTCATAATTCGAATCAATTTCAAATATCAATTCAATCTCACAAATCAAATTAATTTCCCAATTTAATATCACAAATAATTTCAATCTCACAAATCAATTCAATTCACAATTCAATTTCAAAAATAAATTCAAATTCCCAAGTCAATTAAACCCTAACCTAACATCTAAATTCAATTCCTAATTCAATTAAACCCTAACCTAACATCTAAATTCAATTCCCAATTAAATTAAACCCTAACCTAACATCTAATTGCGTTAAACATCAACCCAAAATAATTACATTAACATTTAATTAAAATAATTGCATTAACCTAAACCAAAAAAAATTTAACAAAGACAGAGTTGGGTTACCTAGTTAGAGAGTGCTTACTGGAATTAAGGAATAGAGATAGAGACGAGAATGCGGAATGGTAGTGGCAGTGATTTGAGGTTGGTGGAAGATGAATACCTCAAGGATTCACGCTCAAGGAACCAGTCGGCACTCAGCAGAAGACCTGAAGAAGTGAAGATCAGAAGATGAACGGCGGTGGGCGGTGGCGTTCGCCGTTCAGTCTAAGACTCTGAGCTGAGCAGAAGGTTCGAGCGATAGAGAGAGGAAGAGAAAAGTTATTAAGTTAACATAGATTTTGTTTTATTAATACAACATTCGGAGAAAAGAAAAGAGTAAAGTCGCGATCGTGACTCAGCCACGATCGCGACTATCAAGAATTTACCAAAGTCGTAATCGCGACTTTCGGGAATTTCACCAAAGTGTCGCGATCGCGACTTTACTCTTTTCTTTTTACTCCTACCTGTTTTGGTAAGCCAGGGCTAGCACGGGGGCTTGTCTCTCGCTAGCTCCGCCCCTGTTTTCTCCAATAATTCTCTCAATTGCTCCTTAAGCTCCTGCAATTCCACCGGAGCCATTCTATAAGGCAGAATCAATATTGGTATTATTCCCCGAAGAAGCTCTATAGGAAATTCAATTTCTCTAGGTGGTGGTAGTCCTGGTAATTCCTAGGGAAAGACATCCAGGAATTCCATAACCACAGGTATTTCTTCTAACTTCCTTCTATCTGCCTCTGTGTCTACCACGTAGGCTAAAAATGCTTCACATCCTTTCCTTATCAGTTTTTCTACTATCAGAGCCAAAACAACTCTAAGTGGACTTGACCTTTTGTCTCCCACAAACACCACCTTTCTTCCATTACCCTACTCGAACTCTACTGTCTTATGTTTGCAATCTAAGTTGGCATGATACTTTTCTAACATACCCACGCCCAATATCACGTCTAATCCCCCCATCTTCAAAGGCATCAAATCCACCACTAATTGTCCTCCACCAATAGATATCTTACAATCTTTATAGACTTGACTAATAATAATATACTAGCCGATTGGAGTACTCACCATCAAAGGAGTATCCAATGGGCTTAATTCTCTACCATGCACAGTTCGACTTGATGACACAAACGAATGGGTAGAACCCGGATCAATCAAAACAATTACGTCATCATCAGATAATTTAACCGTACCAGTGACGACCTTTGGAGCTGTCTCTTTATCCTCCCTCATCATAGTAAACACTCTAGTGGGTTCTTGTCCTCTCGGTATCCCTGAAGGGTTCCCTTTTTTGGCCGCATCAGAACTGCCCACTTCTGTTACTGTCCTGTGTCCCACTGTCTCAGCCCTCTTTGAAGCTTGCATCTGACTTCTCTCATGTCTTGGATTCTAAGGACACTCTTTTGCTATGTGTCCTTTTTCCCCGCAATTGAAGCACGCACTAGTCAATTGGTAACATTCCCCTCTATAAAACCTTCCGCAGTGTTCACATTTGGGAATGGGTGGCTTATCCCCATCTCCCCTCCTACTGCCTCCAGCTGTTGAGGCTTGATGTGAGACAGTTTTCATCTGTCTAGGCCTGCTTGCTCCACTGCTCCTCCCCTCAGGCTGTGCAGGAAAAGTCCTGGCACTCCTCTCTGACATAGGGGCACCGCCTCCCCTCTTAAGCTGTTCCCTCCCTTTTCTCTTCTTGTTTACTGCACTCTTGATGTTCTCCACATTTTCCACTCTCAATACTACTTCAACCAGCTGTTAGAAGTCACAGAAATTCTGTGCCACCACTTTCTCTCTGATGGCCAAGTGTAGTCCTACTTCAAATCTTCAACACCTAGCCGTTTCGCTTATCATGAACTCAACTGCATATCGGGCTAATTGTGTAAATCGGTGCTCATACTCGCTCACTGTCATCTCCCTCTAGGTGAGGCTCAAAAACTCTTTCTACTTCTGCTGGATGTACACTTCAAACAAATACTTCTTTTTATGAACATTCAGGAAGTCCTTCCAGGACAACCTTGATGGCTTCATCTGACTTTTCGGGATACCCTCCCACCAATGCAGAGCATTCCCTTGTAGCAAACTTGCATCATATTCTACTTCTCGTCATCTTCACAATCCATCTGCTTTAATATTCGTTCTATCTTTCTCAACCATGTCTCAGCTTCTTCTGGATCTGTGGTCCCATAGAAATCCACTACCCCATACTTCCTCAGCTTGTCGAATTGCTTCCTCTTTTTAACTGGGGCTGAAGCAGAAGCCTACGGCATCTGACCCATAGCCTGGACAAAGGCTTGAGTAAATTCTTAAAATAATCTCGGATCTAAGGGAGGCACTTGTTTTAGTGGAACAGGCGACTCCTGTGTCTGTGAGCGAGAGGGCTCAATACTGTGCCCTATAGAAGCCCCAGTATCCCCTAGGGCTCTAGACTCATCCGTGCCCTCCTCTCTTAGTGGAGGGTCAAGTGCAACCGATCCTTGCAATATTCTTCGTGTCCTCCTACAAGGTGGCATTTCACTCCTTCAATAGAAACACTAAGGATTAGCCTACATTTTATTTCAATCCTATTTCCTACATGTATGCATGTCACTTAATGCAATTCAATCAATATAACAGTGCAAACAATTAATCACATAGCATAGCAATTCATCCTACTATGCACTCTAAGCCTAGGAAAAACCTAAGCTCTGATACCACAAGACGTTGGACCCTATTTTCGGAGCCTAACTATTTGAAATATCAAAGACGTGAACGTATTATCCTATAACGTTGTTTCCATAAGATCTACCAATTCTGGCAGTGGAATCACAAATTGACTTCTTCGGAACAATTATAGCTCCATATCTCTAGTTCATTATGAAACCATTCGCATAACTTTTGATAGAGATGTCAAATTTGGACCATTCAAGTACAGTTTTGAAGAGGACTTTGAGTTCTACAACTTTCGTGAAGACCCTGAAGAGAGATTTTTCCATCTAGAGGATCAAAAGTTGCACATTTATAAAACTATCCCAAAAAGGTCCGCCTAACGGACATAATGTCCCTCCAAAGGGACATAAACTGAGCTGGGACACAAACAAACCCGAGAAGGTCCGTTTAATGGACATAATGTCCCTCCAAAGGAATCAAATAAGAAAGATGAAAAGTTACCTCTAACAAGTTGATTTCCACTTCTTTTCTTCTTCCTTCCAAGTTTCCCACAATTTTTCCTCCTTTCCTAACTTCTCTCACGACTTTCTCTCCTTTCTTTCTCTTCTTTCACATTTTTCACTCCTTCCTTTCCTTAATTTTCGTTTTTGTTCCATCTTAAAGCAAGACAACATTTTTCCTTTACCCATTATGCCTTTAATAAGTGTTAAAAGTCATTCCTACCCTTACTTTAATGCTTCTTGACTTTCTTAACATAGTGACATACCAAGATTGCCCTTATTCCTTCTAATGTGCAAGACACTCTTTTCCTCTTCCCATTATGCCCTTAATGAGTGTTAAAAGTCATATTTTCCCTTCCTTTAATGCTTCTTGCGTTTTAACCTTAAGTGGCACGCCATAATTGCCCTTATACATTCTCACTACTTTAATCTAATTAACCAATGTAATAAAATCCTACTAACACAAAAAAATTTAATTAACTCCAATAATAATTCTATCATGACCTTATAATTCATGCTAAGGAAAAAATTCAAATTAGATGCTTATTCCATAACTATCATGCTTAATTCGACAAAATATTTCGGGGGCCAACATTTGCGAACTCAGATGAGGTAACCATCATCGATGGTTCACTCAATTCATGTAACACACAAAACATGTGGACATATAATTTACATCTTTGCATTTTTGCATAATGCATCACATATCACCTTCCAAACAATTATACTGAACATCTCATTCATAAAAAAGTACACATATCAATTGTAAATTCAATGCACATGATTTAGTTTCATTTGTTACTTTGTTGTGACCGAGTGCCTCTTTTTTTCTAGCTCATATCCCTTAGTGGATACTAAGCTGCATCGAATAATGTGTCCTATATCCCTTAGTGGATGCTGAGTACATGCACAACTGAGTCAATAGATCTTATCAAATTATGAGCTTTAAACTCTTTTACTGGCAACTCCGGTCACAACTGCTATTATCTTTCATGCATTTATATAATGAAATGCATATACTTACTCAATGATTGCACTCATTCAGTCACATTCACACTCTTTCTTATTTATATTTGTCATCGGACTTTTAATCAGAAAATTAACATTGAAGTTGAGAACAAATAGTCAGTTATATTCACATTCAAGTAGCACTTCTAATACAGTCCCGAATATAGAGCTCCTTGGTTAATCAATTATCCGGAATCAACACAATTAATTTCACATTCATAAGATAATTCCAACATAATCTAACACAAACAATTAATTAAGTGAGACCGTCTACGTTACTCACTAACTGCTTCTGAAGCTATTGCCTTGAAGTTCTGGCAATGTTTGGATGTTGATGTTCCAATTGCTCCTCTATATCAAGCAATATAAACATATCACACTTTTACTTAATTATAAGAATTCATTTATGCACATTTATATATATGAAATATGCACAATGCATGTTCATGACAATTCTGGTATCGCTCTATTATTCTCATCATGTAAACATTCATATTTCCAAATTCATGTAAGTATCATTTATACTTATGGTTTATACCTTAATAAAAACCCTAAAAATCGAAATTCATGATTCCTTAGTCAATTCAGATTTTTCCTATAACAACTTTCGGGTCAACTTTCCATGTTCTTTTTTACTAGCAAAATGAAGTAATTTGAAGATACTTTCTTCTATAAAATTGTTTTCCTATCTCTTAAGTTTCTAATGATACTAAGATCATTCAATTAGGTTCATTATTCTATGAGTTATGCTTAAAATACTACAGGCTGAGCATATTTGAAACTTTGACTTGTACATGATCGTGCTGTCAAATTGTACAACAAATATCTCTAAATTCCCACATTCAAAAATTATGAACTTTAAATCATTTGAAATATAAGAGAATAAACTACAACTTTTGTGGAGAAGCATTTATCTAATTAGGCATCTATCAATACAGTTTATTCAATAACTACAAGACATGATTTCTATCTCGGGTAATACTACATCCTCTATCAAAACTCTAATTCAAGCCAGAGTTTGAAATTCTTAGAGACAAAATTAAAATTTGATTTCTTCAGAAACATTGTATCCCTATGTCTCTAGTTTACTAAAAATCTAAAATCATACCATTTGGATAACTACAGAACAAGATATGGCTAAAACACAGAAGCATAATCAGTAGACATGTTACAGTTACATTTTCCAGCATTCATCTTCCAATTTACTACACCAAGTTCTCGACTTCATGTTAATTTTTGAGACTTTTTAATGACAGAATTAAAAATTGGTATCTTTATGAAAATTATAGCTATATATCTCTAGTTTAATCCAGATTAAGAATCGTCTCATTTGGATAACTATAGAACAAGTTATGGCTAAAAGACAGAAGCTTAATCAGCGGAAACGTTATAACTACCATTTTGCAGCACCCTCTTCTTCATCATTTAATCTCTCAATCCTTCCTTAAAACAACTCATAAATACCATTAATACATTAAAACAGAACATACATCTATTTATTGCAAAATCAATGTTACACATATCTCAACTCCCCTATCATGATCATTAAACTCTAAACTATCATCATAAATGCTTTATTTAGCAAAACCATGAAGATTAACAAGCTACTTCCTTGATTTATCATCAAATCCTTCAAAAACACACCAACCCTAGCTTTCCCTTGTCTCTCATGACCATCATCATTCTAGGGTGGATAATTTGTTAGAAATGAAGAAGAGAGCAAAATAAGAGTAGCAAATGGAAGGAGAGAGCAAGTTGTAACTTGGATGAAGGTTGGTGAAGCAAAGTCGTGGAAAGAAGAAGAAGAATGAAGAAGATGATGAGAGTTATGAAAATAAGAAGGAAAAAGAAAGAATGAAAGCAATTAAGTGGTCTTTAAATTAAAAGAGTCGTGGGGTAGGGCATGGCTTGGCAAGTGACACATGTCACTTGCCACATGTCCTATTGCTATAGGTTCAAACTAGGTTCTTTCATTTAACTAGTCTAATAAACTCCAATTTCAACTCCAATTGTTTCCAAATTTCAATTACATAAGTCATTAATTCCCAAAGTCATATATAAAAATTTCCACTGTCATTTGACATTAATTTCTACTGCCATTTGTCACTTGTTCTGCCACTTGGCATTTTTCCTAGTCCAAAATTACTCGAAATTTCAGAAATTTCTTAAAATTCACCAAAAGTTCTAAATCACTAAATACACTCTCCAGATCAATTTTCAACATATAAAAATCACAATTCTCGATATAATCTTATTTATAAATCAATTATACTCGGAATGTTAATGAATGCATGTACAATTATTTTCATGTGTAAAAAAATCAATATTCACATGTAGATATATATCATATTATGCATGATTATGAAATGCACTTTCTAATTTCTTAATAATCTCTCATATTTACTATTATAGCCTCAACATGGGTAATGAGATGTTACAATTCTCCCCTCCTTACAAGAAATTTCATCCTGGAATTCTTACTCGATTGTTCGAACAGGTAAGGATATTGTCTCTTCATATACTCCTCCATTTCCCAAGTGACTTCCTTCATTGAATGATTCCTCTAAAGGACTTTTACCAGTGGAATTACTCGATTCCTTAACTGCTTGATCTGAGATCCTACTATCATGATCGGCTCCTTAATATAGTTTAGGTTACTAGCAACCTCAATCTCTTAAGCTAGTATCGCATGTGTCGAATCCGATTTTAGGCCCTCTTTATCCCAATATAGAGGTGATCATATGATGCTATTTCGATACTACTGTGGTAGTGATTATTATATGCCAATTCTATCAGTGCTATATACTGATCCCAAGCTCCCTAAAACTCTAATACACATGCTCTAAGCATATCCTCAACAGTCTTAATTGTCCTCTAACTCTGTCCATCTGTTTAAGGATGAAATGCAGTATTGAAGTTCAACTTCATGCTCATAACAGACTATAAGCTCTTCCAAAATCTTGAAGTAAATCTGGGATCCCTGTCCTATACAATGGACTCTGGAACCCCATGTAGTCTAATCACCTCATTCACATATCTTCAGGCCAACTGATCTAGTAAGTTATTCTCTCTCACTGGAAAGAAATGGACCGACTTAGTCAATCTGTACACTACAACCAATATAGCATCGTTCTACCTTAGAGTCCTAGGCAATCCCATAATGAAGTCAATAGTAATTCATTCCCATTTTCACTCCGAAATAGGCAACGAATGTAGCTTCCCTATTGGAGCCTGATGTTCAGCCTTAACCTGCTGGCATGTCATACACTTAGAAACATACTCCGCCATTTGCTTTTTCATTTTAGGCCACTAGGAATGCTACTTCAGCGTGTTATACATCTTGGTAGTACCAGGATGCATAGCACAGGTAGCCATATGAGCTTCCTTTAGAATTTCTTTCCTCAGATCATCCACATTAGGCACACATAGCCTCTGTTTTAACCACAAAGTCTTATCTCTCAACACAAACTCAGAATCCGGATTCATCTTCACTTTCTCTATAAGCTTCACCATATTAGGATCTTTCCTCTGGACTTTTCTGATTCTATCATGTGACATCGGCCTTAACTTCATTGTAGCAATTAATGCCTCATCTTGCTCCAGATTCAATTCCACATGCAGAGCTTTCAAGTGAATTAAGCTCGGTAACCTTGATAACTAAATCTGAGCTACACTGTTGTTCGACTTCCTATTCAAAGCATCAGCCACCACATTAGCTTTCCTCGGATGATACTCAATTGTGCAGTCATATTCTTTCAACAACTCTATCCATCTCCTCTGTCTTATGTTTAATTCCTTCTGACTCAACAGATACCTCAAACTCTTATGATCCGTGTATATCTGGGAATGTCTCTTCATACAGATAGTGCATCCATATCTTTAGAGCAAAGGCCACTGTAGCAAGCTCTAAATCATGTACTGGATAGTTAATCTTGTGAGACCTTAGTTGTCTCGATGCATAAGTGATCACCTTGCCATACTACATCAATACATATCCCAATCTTTGATGCGAAGCATCACTATATACCATATACCCTCTGGTCCCCAATGGAATAGTCAACACCGATGCCATAGTCAACCAATGCTTCAGCTTTTCAAAGCTCTTCTGACATTCCTCATTCCATTTGAATATTACATTCTTACCAAGAAGTTTTGTCAGAGGGGTTGAGATTAAAGAAAACCCCTCGATAAACCTTCGGTAATATCCGGCCAATCCTAGGAAGCTTTGGATTTCAGGCATATTCCTCGGAGCTTCCTAATTTATTACTGCCTCTATCTTCTTTGGATATACTTGTATGCCTTGTTTAATCACTATATGTCCCAAAAACACTACTTGATCCAGACAAAATTCACACTAACTGAATTTAGCATACAGTTGTTTCACTTTTATGATCTGTAAAATCACTCTCAGATGCTCAGCATGTTCTTTTCTGCTCTTCGAATACACCAAAATATCATCAATAAACACTATCACAAAGCAGTCTAGGTAGAGCTGAAACACCTTATTCATCAAGTCCATAAATGCTACCGGGCATTAGTTAACCCAAACGACATTACTAAAAACTCAAAGTACCCATACCTGCTCCTGAATGCACTTTTAGGTATATCAACCTTCGCTGTCTTCAACTGATAATATCCCAACGTCAAATCCAGCTTAGTGAATACTTAAGCTCCCTACAACTGATCAAGCAAATCATCAATTCTAGGTAATGGGTACTTGTTTTTCACTGTCACCTAATTCAGTTGCCTATAATCGATGCATAACCTCAAAGTCCCATCTTTCTTCTTTACAAACAAAAATGGAGCTTCCCAAGGTGAAACACTGGGTCTAATGAAACCCTTTTCCAGAAACTCCAATAACTTAGCCTTCAACTCCTTTAGTTCTACAGGTGCCATCGTATATGGAGGAATAGATATAAGAGCAGCACCTGGAACTAAATCAATTGTGAACTATATTTCCCGATCTAGAGGTAAGCCAAGTAATTCAGTGGGAAACGGCTATAGGAATTCCTAACTACGGGAATGTCGTACACATTCTGCTCAGCTCTAGTATCGATGATGTGGGCCAGATAAGCCTCACATCCTCCTTGCATCAACCTCAATGTACTCACAAATGATATCAACCTGGCAGGCACTGCTTGACTAATTCCTCTAAAAACCACTCTCGGTTGACCAGGTTATTCTAGTACTACCTCATTGGTATAGCAGTTCATGACAGTCCTATAAGTAATGAGCCAATCCATACCTAGGATAATATCTATCTCTCTCAGTTGTAATATAGTCAAATCTGCCTCTAATTCTGCTTAATCAATCTGAATCAAACACCTCTTACAGACCTCCCTTATAATTGTAATACTGCCTAGTAGTGTACTCACCCCTAATCCATACTGTAGTAACTTTCTATCATTATGCAACCTAGATGCTAGATGTTGTGTGATGAATGAATGTGTAGATCTTGGATCTAGCAATGCAAATGCTTCATGATCATAAATAAATAGCACACCTATAACGATATCTGGAGAATTCTGAGCCTCCTGCCTAGTTATGGTATAAACTCAGGCCTGAGACTACGGTCGGTTGCTCCGTACCTCAGTCCTGACAGAAGGACTCCCTGTGCTCATTCTGCCTCTATCATGACCTCTCTGTCCAGTCCCACTACCTCGACTCTATTGAATTGCAGCTTCACTCATGAATCCCCCTCTCATACCTAGCTGGGCTCTAGCAATGACAGAACAATCTCTGATTCTGTGCTCTAGAGAGCCACATCAGAAACAAGCTCCTAATAAAGTCCAGCACTGTCCACCGTTCTTTTTCCCACAATGCTCACAAGGGAGTAACTGACTCTGCGTTGTACCTCTTCCACTACCAGTCTGTTCAAAACCACCCCTCTGTCTGAATCTTGATTGCCTTGATCCAGATGGTGGTCTGAAAGCTCTATTCTGATGCTTATTGAATCTTCTGCTAGAACTACTTTGACTCTCACTGGACCTCTTCAATCTAGACCCTTGCCCAGACTCTACTTGTCCCTCTCTCAGTAGCTGTAACACCCCATTACCCTAGGGTACGCACCGTGACGCCTGTAGGTCATTCCGATACATATCCTAAAATAAGGGAGCACTACGTGCGAACACTACAGAACTCCACATGGCATCACATACATTTAAATAATAAAACCATTAATTGGAAATCACAAGATTTTTAAAATCAAAATCTTCCTCTTTCATTACTCAAACTTAACAGTTTTATACATCAAATGTACAGTCTGTACATACAGAAACCCTAATACAGATACTAT
>JAOQML010023851.1:0-11556 GCA_027568935.1 Erythroxylum urbanii | reverse complement strand
GCACGTATCTCACTTTTCACAATTGCATGAGCATGAGGCGTGGTAATTTACCACACCTGGACCCGTTTCACTGGTCCAACCCGTTCTCTGGAAACGGGATGTTACAACTTTTGATAACAATGCCGAGTTCCATAATTTGCAATTTTTCAGTCCTAGGCCTCCCTCTTCTTTAGGAAGACAAATATGATCCCAAGCTACACGGAAGTGCTTCCCTCCCCAAAGGAATATTCTACAGATGGATGTGATTCTATCAAGTATGGTACTGGGAATAGGAAATGCCTGTAACCATAATGACAGTACCCCTTGTATGACAGAGTTTATCAATTCAGTTCTGGCAGCGTATGAGAGTGACTTCCCATTCCAGTCATTGATATAATTCTCCACTGAATCTAGTAGCACTGAAAATTGAGCAACAGAAACTTTCAAAGGGGCAAGAGGGATTCCTAGATACCTCATTGGAAACTCTCCTTGCGGGAAGGATATTAATTGTAAAATATCTTCTTTGTCCTGATCATGAATACCCGCAAGAAAAACATTGGATTTAGAAGGATGGACCTTCAAACCTGCCACTGCAGTTAACTCACGTAAGGCATCCAACAGTATTTGAACAAAACTTTTATCACCTCTAGAAAACAGCATCAAATCATCTGCAAATGCAAATGTGTGATACATATAGATTTGCATTTTGGATGAAAATGAAAGGAATGGTCAGTAGTGCGGACAACCAGTAGGCGAGATAAATATTCCAGGCATAGCAGAAACAATATAGGGGACATAGGGTCTCCTTGGCGTAGACCACGTTTGCCTTGGAACATACCATAAAGGGATCCGTTTATGGAAATTGAGTAGGAGGCCATCTTCACACAAATCATTACCCACCGAATGAATATAATGGGAAAATTTAATGCTATCAGCATAGCTTCCAAGAAATCCCAGGAGACTGTATCGTAAGCTTTAGTAATGTCAACCTTTAACATACACCGTGGAAAAATTCGTTTTCGTGTGTAACCTCTAAACAGTTCTTGTGCTAAAAAAAATGTTGTCCAGCATGTTTCGCCCAGGTATAAAAGCTGCCTGGTCAGGGTCAATAACTTTCTGCACAACTGGGGACAATCTATCAGCAAGAATTTTAGACACCACCTTATACACCACATTTAGGCAAGCTATGGGTCGAAAGTTAGAAACCTGCATATCCGATTGTTTCTTGGGAATCAGGGCCAGAACTGAATGATTATATTGCTTCAAAAGCTGACCCTCCCGAAAGAATTCCTTTACGGCTAAAATTAAATCACAACCGACGCTGTTCCAATTTTTCTTGTAGAAGGCCGAAGTATACCCATCCGGCCCAGGGGCCTTATCATCGCTGATGTCAAAAAGTGCCCTTTTTATTTCCTCCACCCTAACTGGAGCAATTAACAAGTTTTGCATTTCTGTATCTACCTGTGCACCCCTCTAAATTATTGAACAGTCAATAGCCCTCACAGGAGTAGTAGTGCCAAGGAGATCTTGAAAATGGGACACTATACTTTCTGTAGCCTCTTCCAAAGATTCTGTCCTGCTCCCATCTGTTTTAATAATGTGAGAGATTTCATTTTGTTTAGTCAGCTTTCTCACAACTGAGTGGAAGTACTTAGTCCTTTTATCAGCATCGACAAGGTGCCGACACTTAGCTTTTTGCTAGAAAAATAGACGTTCGGCATCCATTAAGAATTATGCCTGCTGTCTTTTAGTAGTCACTGCATGCTGTAACTCAACATTATTCGGGTCTTTTAGAGAGGCTTTATAGGTCACTTGAAAATCATCAGACGCCATTTTGGCTTTGTGAGATATGTGTCCATAATTTTCAGCATTCAACTTGTTAAGGGGGTGCTTCAGTAATTTCAGTTTTCGACAAAGGACAAACTGGGCTGTGCCATAAACTTCTTAGTCCCAGAATCGAGAGAGGACATCTTGAAAATGGGGGTGTTGGAGCCACATATTAAAAAATTTTAAGTGCTTCTTAGCACATACTGCTGTGTTCATCATGTCCACTATAATAGGGCAGTGATCCGAGTCTACAATCATAGTCATGAAATGAGCTGAAATATCGTAGCTAAGAATACTCCATGTCGAATTGATTAAGACTTTGTCCAGTTTATCCTATAGAGATTTTTTATGCCATATGTAAAATTCCCCCGTTGCAGGGGCATCTTCCAACCCGTGAGTTAAATGAAAATCCAGAAGGTCCTGTAAGATGTATGCCGAGGGTGGTTGACAACCTATTCTTTCAAATGCTGAGCAAACACAGTTGAAATCTCCCATAATAAGCCAAGGTAACGACTTAGGTGGCTTGAGAAGGTTTAAGTGCTGCCATAATTCACGCCTCCTAGTTACGTTGTAGAGTCCATAAACACAAGACAGCATGAAAGTGCGTTGTGTGGTGCAGCAGTGGATGCGGCAGTTAATAAGTTGTTCTCCTGTGTCCATATTTTGACAGTAAAAGAACTTCAGATCCTATAGCAAACAAATCTGGCCCCCTTCAATTACATCAAAATTATGACAGTAGTCCTATCCTGGAAATCGATTTTCCATTATCAACTTGAGATTAATTAAGGAAAGTTTAGTCTCCAATAAGCAAGCCAATATGCAACCATGTTGTCTAATGAGTTGGACGACATGGTTTTGTTTCGAGGTCCTATTGAGACCCCGAATGTTCCAGCTGACCAGCTTCATTGACTTCTAGAGGAGGTCTTTCCTCCTCCTTTAGAAGGTACATTGTCCATAGCTTGTTTGCTAAAAGAGCTACTAGCCCTCCCTGCACCTCCTTTGTTAGGGAGTAATCCGCCTTCCCCTCTATGTATCAAATCTATGCTAGTAACTCTCCCTGGAGGATTCCGCCTTAGGTTATTCCCATCTGTAGGGCCTCTAGATGGAGTAGCAACTGCCTTGCCTTTATTGGAATTTTGGGGAGGCTGAACTTTCTGCCATTCAGTATCTCTATTCGGTTTACCCTCCTGTCTAGTCGAGGAAGCATGCTGACCCGTAGTGACAAGCACTGTTTCTTCATCTAAGTGAGCTTCTTCCTCTGCCGAGTTTAGGTTCAGATCATTATTGTTATCATAATCCTTATCCCCCCCGGAACTGTACTAGTCCCATCCATAGCTGAAATATCACCGACCTCTTCCACCCCTATTGTGGCTCTTGCATCTAGGCTTTGCACCCCCTTACTGATGCCACGAGAAGATTTCTTTAGTTGCTTGTCCGAGTTATTATTATCAGTAGCAGTACTGCCCTTATTTCCCTGTATGGTTCTGGAAGGTCCCTCTACATTTAAATTTCCCAAAAAGCCTGCAGCCTTAGAAATGTCTCGGGGATTCGACATGTGACCCATCTTTCTTGTATGTTTTTCTGAATTATTACCAGTTGTAGTGTCGCCCATAATTCCTTGCAAATGTTTAGAAGATCCCTTTACATTGAGACTCCCCGATGATTTGAAACCAGCAGCCTTAGAAATGTCTCTTTGATTCTCCGTCTGGCCCACCATTCTGCCTGCTATTGCTTGCTTCTTTGGCCGCAGCTCGATAACAACCTCTGAATCTTACAATGACTATACCCGAGGAGCATTGGAAGGGTTCAAAGGGTGTTCTTTTGTACTCGCTCCACCCTCCTTTTCATTCTCTTTCTGGTTCAGTTTGCTATTCTGTCCATCTCCTTTACACTCAAAAGGATTATACCCAAACTGCTTGCAAACATAACAGTAGCTAGGGTAAGTTTCAAAGAACACCAATTGGGTATACCAAGATCCTTCAGGCATTTTAACAGAAAAGCTCGTCGTAAGAGGCTGAGCAACATTAATTTCCACTAACATTCGAGCAAACCCAAGTCGAGTACCAACACTGGTAATGTGATCAGTACAGATTGGTGTTCCTACCCTCGAAGCCAATTTAGATAGCCCACTTTCAGTCTATAGTTCCAAAGGAACGTTTAGGAGCTGAATCCAAATAGGTACTTCCATAAATTCGACATGATTGAAAGCAAACACATTTGGGATCTTTTTAAGCAGTAGAGTTTTCCCAAATATCATGTACGGCCCTCCTGCTAGGACTCCAGTGCAATCCTCTTCCGTGTCAAATTGGAATATAACCTAACCTCTATTATGGAGTAAAATCTTACACCGCACTCCCCATTTCGAAGTTAAACCTTCCAACGCTTTCATACCAGGGAATTTGCTTGTGAAATAACCAACCAAACAAAACCCCCATTTGTCTTCAATTCGTAGTGTGTCTTCCTCCCCCATCTCTACTTCATCCTCAACCTTGTAACGTCGTAGCTGCATCCCTTTTTTCAAATCCCTGTTATTACTAAAAAGACTGACATAGGAAGGTTTTTGAGTAGCATCGGGTGATGCTCCCTTAGGCTGAATGCCCTTTGTCCCAGGTTTTTGGGCACTCTCATCTGAAGAATCTTCACTGGACGAAGTACTGCCATCTTCCTCAAAACCACTATCCTCTTCCTCAGACTCAGTATGGTCACTCTCAATCCGTTTCTGCTTAGGTTTCCCTTGATAGGAATTAGATCCAGATGCCCGATTACTTTGTTGGCGAACACTACGTGAAGCATTTGTAGAGGAGTGTTTGGGGGTCTCTTCCCTCTGGAGGCCCAAAACACACTCCTTTGTGATATCTCGACCCTTATGAGGAGTCTTCTTCCTTTTGCCCATGCCGTAGGGCCAGAGTTCACACGTTATGTTTCACACTCCCACTGCCCACTCAAATTAAAGTCAAATTATGCACCTGCAGAGAAGAGCTAACATAGCCTACACGGCAATCAGAAACCACAAACCCGTCACCCACTTAAATCACCGATGCCAATTATCACTGTTCAGAGTCAGTGACCCAATCATGAAAGACCTCCAAATCGCCTTCCCTTGGAAACAAAATGTGAACAAGTCACAATCTCTCCCCTTTTACGGCACTAACGACGGAAAGTCAGTGTACCTGCAAAGAAAACACAGCCAAAAAGGCAACCAGAAACCACAATGTTTACCCTACTCCGACACAGTTGGTGAGAGGTACTGTTCAGCTCCGATGTGCAAACCAAAAATCGATTACCACCCTACAAAGCAAACCAATCCCAACCCCAAAGAAGTTAGGTTGTAGATGTCGCTATTCAGACGACCATACGTCGACGCACCATATACGCAAAACAACAAGTAGAGAGAAAGTTCGCTTCTTCATATGGTGTGTTTCAAAAACCCTAAGATTTGGGTGTTTCCCCAATGGTGTCTATATGTCGTTGCACCACCCAGTGTGGGCTGCAAAAATGAAACTCACGACTCCGGGAACCTTTACTAAGACCCAATCTGTGGAAAACGAATCCAAACTATAGTAAGCAGGACGTACAAAAATCCCACCCAGCAGTAGGAGATCTGGTGAAGCCCCAATAGAGTATCCCAGTAATGAAGCGAAACAATGACCAAAGTCCCCAACAAGAAAGAGTTGAAGGTATGCGAGGGCAAGGAGGTAGTCGTGAGAAAATCGCCTTGCCTTGAGAGAACACTCAAAACACACATTGATACTGATAGCTCTTTCTTCCCTGTTAGCTCTTTTTTTTGGGTAAAATATAAATGTATTATACCAAAAATGAAATGTACACAATCGTGGTGGGGCATACCCCGACTCTCAAAAAAATACAAGCAGCAACCATTAACACAAAGAACAAAAGAAATGATGGCAGAGCCATAAGCACCATTCCCTACACTTCCCTTAGATGGGAGCATTGTTACCCACAAACCTAATACAACCAAAAACCACAGCCTAAGGATAGACAAGTCAGGCCTGAAAGCCCATACGCAGCTCAAAGGAGACAAGTAGCACAGTACGTCCATCAACAGTTGAAGACATCGTCATCTGGAAAGGCAACCGATGTGAGGCTATCCAGCAAAGAGCTCAAGGATCATAAAGAGCAACTTCGGAAATTTTCAAGATGCCCACTGGTGAACAGTGTTTTCGGCAAGAAAATAGTGTTTCCGACAGATCATGCAGCCGGGAAACCTGAACTCCCACGATGAACAGTATAGCCGTCTTGAACAGTGAATCCACGTCCCATGAACAGTGTTTCCGTCCTTCAATGAACAGTACTTCCATCCCATGAACAGTGTGTCAGCTATCCATGCACAGTGCTATAGACCTGCACAGAAAAGAATGCACAAAATTGCAAAGAACCCGGGGATAGCCCAATTAGTCTCCATGATGAACAGTAGCAGGTCCCCATCAAGTATGGGATATGCAGACATACACCTGCCAAGCTAGTTGATACGTCAATCAGCCCTGACATCTTCATTTATAAGCGACGACCACTGCCCAAGACAAATTCAAATCCATACACCATCGATCAGTATATATCCCCTCAGCTACAGGTCAACATAAAGGAGAACATGCAGTCAAAGTCAAAATCCTTCCAACTGAATCCAATTCCATAGCATCAGGAGGGGCAGGTTTGGCATCTCTATAACGCCCCATTTCATCTGAGAGGTGAGAAAGAAGACAAAAAAACCTCTAGTACATCCGAAACAGCCCCAGGGCTAACACGCAAAGGGTCGTTCCTTGTCTAGCTATGTGTCATCCAAGTAGGAAATCAAGGTCCACCCAGCGCCTATTCAAAACCACAACAGCAGAAACATTGTACTCTGGAAAGCCTCGATGCTCCTAATACAAGAAAAACATCCCTAATACAACTCATAATTGTTCAGTCAAAATTATTCCGCACATCAGAAGGAAATCAATTTAGGAGGATACAATCGATACAAGACCTTATAGACTAAGGTTTTAATCTTGACGATTATATCAGTGCTCGTAAAAGAAGCATAGTCTAACTGGACTGCATTTCTAGTCTTCCAAATTATGTACATAGTGCAAATGATAGCCAATTTAGCTGATTTGCTTCTCAAACGCGCTCCAATATAACATCGCCGAATCTTTTTAATGGCACTATGTAAAGAGGTCATAGGCCAAGTCATGCCTAACCAATCCCAAATACCTTGCCAAACCTCTTTAGTGAACAAACACAGACACTTGAAAAATAGGTGGTCCACAGATTCCCTATCAACTTGGCATAAAATACAAGTCTGATCAATATCCAGAAAGAACAACTTATCTTTATTAGGAAGTCTATTATGAAGACTTAACCAAGCTATAAAGGAGAATTTAGGTGGGATGTACTGATTCCAAATAAACGAAATCCAAGGTTTCACCCTATGTCGGAACCGAATCAAATCATAAATTTTATGTGAAGAAAGAATCTCATTGATACAAAGTTGTTCAAGCCCACCTATCACCTGATCACGACCTCCCAATTTAAGTACCAATATATCACGTATTTGAGCTAGTTTTTTCAATAGGCCAGAATCTCGGTTGTTTGGCTGCCAGACCCACACATCCTCACCTTTTAAATAAACCTCATGAACCCATCTGACCCAAAGGGAATCAGTCTTAGAATGTATATTCCATAGTACCTTGGAAAGAAGAGCCAAATTCCACCATTTACCATTTTTTAATCCCAAACCGCCCTCCTCTTTTGGAACACAAATGGTATCCCAAGACACCCGGAAATGTTTACCTCCCCACAAGAACAGCCGACACATAGAATTTATCCTATCCAAGATAGTGATAGGTATAGCAAAGGCCTGAAACCAGAAGGAAAGAACTCCTTGGATCACAGAGTTAATTAATTCAATGCGTCCTGCATAAGTCAAAGACTTCCCATTCCAATTATTAATAAAAGTCTCCACCGATTCAATAAGAACAAAAAATTGTGCCACAGATACCTTAATGGGAGCTAAAGGAATCCTTAAGTACCGGATAGGAAACTCCCCTAAAGGATACTCTACCATCTGGAGAATTTGAGTTCGCTCTCAACTCCCCACACCTGCTAGGTATATGTTAGATTTGGAGGGATTCACTCTCAAACCCGTTACTTGGCCCAATTCAACCAAAGTATCCATCAAGAGATGTATGGACTGAAAATCTCCACGGGAAAATAACATCAAGTCATTGGCAAATGCAAAATGAGTTATTCCAAGCCGTTGGCATTTGGGGTGGAAATTGAAGGGGCATGAAGCAATTTTCCGCTTGATCAATCGAGAAAAGTATTCCAAACAAAACAGAAATAAGAGAGGAGACACAGGATCCCCCTGCCGTAGTCCCCTTTTCCCTTTAAACATACCGTGAAGTGACCCATTAATCGAAATAGAGAAGGAGGTGGTAGAAACACACTCCATTATCCAGCCGCAAAAATGAGTAGGGAAACCCAGCCCTTTCAGCATCTCCTCAAGAAAGGACCATTCAACCCTGTCATAAGCTTTAGCAAGGTCTACTTTGAGCATGCATCTAAGTGAAATACGTTTTTAGTATAACCTCGCACTAATTCTTGTGCCAAAAAGACATTATCTTGTATATAGCGCCCAGGAATAAAGGCTACTTGAGCGGCATCCACTACTTTGCCCACCACGACATTCATGCGGCTGGACAGAATTTTTGAGATCAATTTATAGACCACATTCATACAAGCTATGGGCCGAAAATCTATCACTTGCTTATCTCCCTTCTTTTTCGGTATTAGGCAGAGAATTGTGTGGTTTAGCTGCTTTAAAAGTCTCCCCGATTCAAATAACTCCCTCACTGTCTCACACAGATCTTGCCCAACTACTGTCCATTGTGATTTAAAAAAATCTTGCCTTATCATTGCCTATATCCTATAAACCAGATTTGATCTCCGCATCACGAATAGGTGCTAAAAGACCTTCTTGTTCTTCAACAGTAAGAAACGGACCGCTGCTGACCACCAAAGGATCTGGATAGTTAACAGTGGAAGAAGTACCTAGCAGCTCTTGATAAAAACTAAGGAATTCGGGGGAAACTTCCTCCAAGGAGTTGGTCCGAGACCCATCCCCTTTAAGTAGATGAGTAATGGCATTTGCATCCCCCTTTTTCGAACCACTGAATGGAAGTATTTTGTACTCTTATCAACTTCAACAAAATGGGTACATTTCGCTTTCTGTTGGAAAAATCTCCTCTCTGCATCCATCAAGAAGTCAGCTCTTTTTCTTTTCTCAACTACTATTTGGATTAGCCCATCATCCATGGGATTACTCAAGGAAAGGGTGTAAACCCTTTGAAATTCATCCACCGCCCTTGCAGCCTTAGAAGAAATATGGGCATATTCATCAGCATTTAGTAATTTCAGCGGGTATTTAAGGGTCTTCAGTTTTCGACAAAGAGTGAACTGTTTTGTTCCTTCCACATGCATCTCCCAGTACCTACCCATAATAGTTTGAAACATGGGATGGTGGAGCCACATGTTAAAAAATTTAAACGGTTTTCTACCCTGTGCTTCCAGCTTGTTACATTCCACCATAAAAGGGCAATGGTCAGAATCTGGTAACATAGAAAGAAAATTGGCTGAACAGCCCAATCCGATGGAGCTCCAAACCGAGTTTAGAAGCACTCGGTCCAGTTTAGCCCAGAGACGTTTTTTATGCCAGGTATAAAAGTCCCCCGTGGAGGGAGCATCATCTAGTCTAAGGGACATCCGAAAATTTAATAAATCCTTTAATAAGTAGGCAGAAGGTGGCTTGCATCCCAATTGTTCCTTAGCTGCACAAACACAGTTGAAGTCCCCTAAAATACTCCAAAGCAGATTAATTTGCGACCCAATTCTCGTCAGCCCTTGCCATAGTTCACGGCGTTTAGAGACACTATACAGACCATACACAAAGAGAGATTATAATAGATCTGAGTTGTAAGGCATTGTACTTGACAATGGATAAACTGCTCTTCAATAACCTCCACTTGGCATTGGATAAATTGCGGGTTCCAGATTACTACCATTCGCCCTCCAGCTATATGATCAAAATTGTGAATAAAGTTCCAACCACAAAAACGATTTCTCATTAACAACAGCAGATTCTCCAAAGAGAGTTTAGTTTCCAAAAAACAAACAATGTGACATTTGTATTGGTTTATCAACTTGCCAACACGAACTTATCTCAAGGCCTGATTAAGGCCCCGGACATTCCATCAGAAAATCTTCATGAGTCGTGAGAGGAGGTCTGACCTCCTCCTACTTTTTTAATTTTTGGGACAGCCTCATTACCTCTGTCTTTCTCCTATCTGAAGACCCCTCCTTTATCACCCTTGGCAGATTTGTAACTCACCAAGTTATTCTCCTCAAAGGGAGCCGAAGTTATACTAGGGATAGCTCTGCCATTTTGTACCTTGTGACCATCTGAACTAAGTTTAGTAGAAGCTGAAACACCTTTTCCTTTTTGATTACCCTTATTTAAAGTGGACTGTTTTTCATCTGTATGACCCACCGAATGGTGCTGCCTATGGGAGCTCCTAAGTACTGGTTTGTCCGGATGGATCATAATACCTTTACCTTGATTTCCAGGTTTAACAGGAATTTTTTGCCAATCCTCATCTCCTTTCCGCCCAGTTGTGACTTTGGTTTGATAGGTGGTAGGCCTAAGAGGCTCCTTCTTGTCCAATTCGTCCTCCCTTGAGCTGCTAATTAAACTCTCCTGTCCTGTTCCAGTATTCAAATCTTTGTCCTGATTCGGGACTATCATGGTACCCTCTTGTGTGTCATCCTCCACTTGTGTAGTAGTAATCCCAGTTGCATCAGCTGTAGTGAGGGTAGTACCCATCAGATTCCCATCCTCACATGTCGTCTTCGTAGTGGTATCTTGAGTCCCACCTTTGGATTTACACACAAAAGGGGTGTGCCCAAATTGTTTACAGTAACAACAGTAGCTAGGATAGGATTCATAGATAACCAGCTGAGTATACGCAGGGCGCTCTGGTATAGTAACGTCAAAACTCTTTACAGGCTGCCGGGATAAGTCCACCTCAACCAAAAGTCTTGCAAACCCAATTCTGGCCTTAGTACCTGTGACTTTATCAGTACAGATAGGTTTACCTACTCGGGATCCAAGCTTTGATAATCCAGTTTCATTCCATAAACCCAAAGGAACGTTAGGAAACTGAATCCATAAAGGGACATTCATAAACTCATGATAATTGAAAGCAAAATCGGCAGTGAGTTTTTTCAGCAATAAAGTTTTTCCAAACAGGATGTAAGGGCCATCAGTCAAAACAGAAGTGCAGTCTTCCTCTATCTCAAATCGGAACATTATCCAGCCCTTTCCATGAGGCAGAAGCTTGCATTTTACGCCCCACTTAGTAATCAAACCCTCTACCGCTTTCATCCCTGGGAAGCGTCCTGTAAAGCACCCTACCAAACAGAACCCCCAATCGTCCTCAATAGGCCTAAGATCCGTAGCAGCCATGGCCACTTTGTCGTCCACCTTTAGAAAACCCAATTTTAGACTCTGATTCGACTCACGGTTATTTTTGAAGAGGCTGACAAAAGAAGGTTTCTGTTTAGCGTCACCAGCAGGTTTCCTTGACATTTTATCAACCACTTTCTGCTCAGACTCCTGATCCTCTGAACCCGCAGAGGTAGACGAAGATTCACTACCCCCATCCCCCTCATCAGAATCCTCACTAGCTGTGGATG
>JAOQML010023822.1:0-11558 GCA_027568935.1 Erythroxylum urbanii | reverse complement strand
TGATTATGCTGCAAATAGGATTGACAGAAAGAGTGCAAGTGGAGGTTATCACTTTCTTGGTCATAATCTAATTTCGTTGTCAAGCAAGAGGTAAAGTTCAATTGCTTTATCTATTGCAGAAGCTGAATACATGTCAACTGCAAGCTATTGTTCAAGAAGACTTCACTTCTTCTATGATTTTGATGAAAGTCAAATAATAATAATAATAGAAGTGTGTGAACTATTTTGATGAATTTGCTAAGTGCATAGATAAATATAAGTGGCACAAATCATCAAATCAAGACGATACTTAAGTAAAAGCTATCCAAGACATCAGACGAAGTATATGAATCTAAGCAATTTGATGTAATTGAAGAATATGCTAGATTTCTAACAAACTTTAAAGGAATCTACAAGAAACTTTCTCAAGAAGACCGTTGGAGATTTAAGTTATAAATATTAGTTGTAGTTAGACTTCAATAAGAATTTTGAATGTACAAAAACAATTAAAGAAATTCTATGCTCAAGTGCTTATGCTATGAAAAATAATCTGAGAGAAAAGAAAGAAAGAAAGAGAGCAAATACATCTGTAACATGAGTGTGAAATCTCAAACAATATCTTTTTGAGAGAAAGGAAGGCTATAGCCTGAAGAGGCTAAGGAAGCAGATAAAGAATACTTTGTGAAAAAGACCTAAAGAGGCTCTACAAATTTAGAAATAATACTTGTAACGTTGAAGGAGATAGTGAAATCTCATACGAACTCTGTGGACTAGACGTAGCCCAAGGTTAAGAGTGAACCAATATAAATCACGGTGTCATATTCTCTAACTCTTATCTTTTTTATTTTCTTTTTGTTAGAAGAATATTTACTAATTTTCGCTATTAAATTACTCATCAAATTAAGTTCATTATTTAAACTTGTAATAGTCTAAATTTGTCAAGAAAATTAAGAAGGTTTTAAAGATTCATATCTTAGACGATTTAACACAATTCAACCCCCCCTTCATATGTATTTTGCATATTATATGTGATTTCTATATTAGCAAATGATTTACTTCACTATTATATTCCTTGTGTTATATATGGATGACATATAACTAATAGGAAATGATGTCTTGAGTTTACAATTATTCAAAGTTTGGTTGTTCCAGAATTTTTCCATGAAAGATCTTGAAGAAGCAAGTTATATATTGGGAATAAAGATTTATAGAGATAGATCAAGAAAGTTGCTATATCTTTTATAGTCTATATATATAGATAAAGTGCTAAAGAGGTTTAGCATGGAGCACTTCAAGAGAGTTCTTCCTATGACTCATGAGATGAAATTCTCAAAATCTATGTGTCCCAAGATACAAGATGAGAGGACTCGCATGAGTATGATCTCGTATGCTCTGACAATATGATCAATCATGTATATACAAGACCTGGCACAACGTATGCTCCAAGTGTTACAAGCAGATATCAATCGGATCCTGGTGAGTGTCACTGGATGGCTGTCAAGAACATCCTAAAGTACTTGAGAAGGACTAAGGATATATTCTTGATATATAGAGATGGAGATCTTGTAGTGAGCAGACATACAAATGCCAGTTTTCAATGTGGCCAAGATGACTCCAAATCTTAGTCAAGTTACGTTTTCACACTGAATGGTAGAGTAGTCAATTGGAAGAGTTCTAAACAATTGACGACTATAAATTCAATGACTGAGTCAGAGTATATTGCAGCTGTAAAAGTGGAAAAAGAAGCTGTTTGGATTAAGAAGTTTGTTAACAAACTTGGAGTTGTTCCAAGCATTATAGACCTGATACTGTTGTATTATGACAGTAATGGGGTTATTTCTCATACCAAGGAACCAAGGTCTTATCAGAGGTCCAAGCACGTACTCAGGAGATATCACCTGATCTGGGAGATAATTAATAAAGGTGATGTGAAGAAAGAGAGAGTGCCCACAGATCAGAACTTTGCTAATCCTTTAACTAAGCCACTTGCTCAAGTGAAATTTGATTCTAGTGTACTCGCCGATGGTATTAGATACAAAGGCGATTGGCTTTAGGGTAAGTGGGAGATTGTTAGAGTAGTGCTCTAAAGGTAATCACCTTTAGCACTTTTTTATAAACTTTATTTTGGTTAATACAGCGAAAGACAATTTTTTATTAATTTGATGTTCGTTTATCTATAAATTGATGTCAATGTTAAATCGAATTAATGAAGTCCATGATATTAAACATAGCATGAAGGAAATCATAATGAGATCATGATAATGAGATTCCTATCATGTGCAATTATGTTAGTATCTAAAATATCCCTTAATTCACAATTTATCCATAACCCTAATTAGATCTAAAGCATTCTAATAAACTATTGGAACAATCACACAGGATCTCTCTCTGTCCAATTACTAATATGATTTCTCATACTTTCTATTAAATCGCCTAATTATCATTAATCTGATTTAATCATTTTCATTCAATTCATCTTCTTAGTTTATTACCGAATTATGTAAGAACGCAATCAATTCACGACATTCATCTAATAAAAACAATCGACTAAATTATCATTAAATCAAAATAAAATCCTGAAGAAGATTTAGAACATCATCAACATTCTACCATCTATCATCATACAATCCATCCCAAATTTATACATGAATAAAATTGAAATGAAAAGGAAATAGAAACTTAGAACGAACGATATAGGAAGACAGCAGTGTTAAGAAACCTGGATGCACAGCGAGATCGTTCTTCTTCCTCTTTCTTCCTCTTCCTCCTCTCTTTCGCTTCCTCTCTCTCTCAGGCTTTCTAAAAGTGGCAGCACGAAAAGTTCGCTTTTTCTTTCCCTTGTTGTTTTTTAAATAGTCTTTTACGCTTTAGGTAGCCTTAAGGTTTTTTCGAGGTTTGAGAAGTCCAAAAAGTCCCTCAAAGTGTGAACTTTGTAAATGTCTATGCGTCTACCTGACACAGGCCACGATTGTGGCTCATAATTGAGCCTTTTGTCACAATCATGGCATGAAGGCCACGATCTTGGGCCATTCCTGAAGCTTCTACCACAATGGGCCGTTGTTTCAACCTTCTTCTGTAACTTCTCTATTCTTCGATATTGACCCTGAAACATTAGCAGACACATCAAGGTACCTCAAAAACATAATATTTAAGCTCAAAAGCTTGTACTAACCCTTAAAACACTTAAAACTCTATTAATTAACAAACTAACACAATTCTAACCTAAACACATACTAAATGATTGAATTAACAACTAAACACATATCAAACTATGCCCTAAAACATGATGCAATTTATATTTATCATACTACGAGTCATTAATTGACCTCGAGTCTAAATATAAAACTAAATGAATAAAATAACTATCTAAAAAAACTAAATCACGTAAAGTAAAAACAAAATTAAAGAAAAACAAACAAACTAAAAGTAATGGCCAAAGTAATAATACTTAATTTTTCCTTATATCACCATCCCCAGCAATGCTGCTAAAAACTTGATTGAATTATTTATGAGTTAGTTAATATTGTAATAACCACAAGCTAGCGCACGATGTAGCTGTAGCTAGTACCGACAAGTACGGGTCGATGCCACGAGAATAACAAGTACTAGTAATTACTATTATTCTATTATCTAACCTAAGAATTAAATGTGATTTTTAATTAAATAAAATAAATAAAATAGATGAACAACATGATTAAAGTAGAGAATTACGAACATCAAGTTGATTACTGATATCAAGTCATTAGTATTTAGGTTTTAAATCCCCCTAAGCCTTAACAAATTAATCTTTTGTTATGCAATTGGGCTGATTATTTATTGGATTGTTGAGACTCCTATGGTATGTTAACAGCTGACCTTGAGTCTACTAACAACTAGTCCTAAGGTTTACAACTTAATTACTCAAGTTAAATTTTATAAGATTGCGTTAACATTTTATGAATCCTTTTACTAGGTTTGACCCTAATCTGGAAGATTTATGTCAGCCTATCTTTAGGGTTGCAATCATCTCTTTCTAATTATCATAGATCTATTTAAACCTAGAATTTCTCAATCACTACGTCTGAATTCAAACTATGATCTAATATTATAGATTACTAAAACATAAATAAAATAAGTAATTGGATCTCAATAAATCAAACAAATCAACTGCATTTACAAAATAATCAACATATGTTTAGGTGCCAAATATGGTTCATCTAGCCTAAATACTACAAAAAATATTTAGTTATACATCAATGAATACAAAATCATATATACATAAATAGAAAGCTGAATTGAAAACAATGGAGTCATAATTTTAATTCTCTCTAATTATCTTCTATTGAGTATTCCAACGATGAAATGGTCTGACTATGTATTATGATGGATCTATCGATAAAATCTTCACATTTCCCTCTCCTCTGGCTTGCAATCTCATTTAGAATTGCCTCTAAAAAGTTGGGAACGCCTCCTATCATCTCCCCCTCTCTAATTGCCTCCAAAATGCATCTTTTATATGGAATTCTAGGATTTTGGCCGATACACAACCATGCATTAGATCATGCATAATCAAAATCATCTGAATATCATAAAATTGCATGGTTTGGGAGAAGTGCACGAGTAGATGCACGGTCGTGCATCTCTTCTTTGGATTGAATCTTTGTTTTACACCATATTTTCATTTGAATTCTTCTCCTTTAACTCCCTGAGGGCAATCATTATCTATATACACACTTGAAACAAATTAAGCATTAAATATGTAAAAAAAGTATAAAATATCAAGAGAAAAAAATCAAATATGGGGTAAAGTATATGGAGACTTACATAGTTGTGTAAGTGAGATACACAACAATGTTTTTAACCATATAACCCCACGATTTCTTCCATATTAACATATATAATAACTTAACGCCCATGTAGCTAACAACTTTAAAAAGGCTAAGAGGCTAAATAGGGTATTTATAAATTAAAGAAGGTAGATTTTGTTTCCCTTTTAAGAGCTATAAGCAACTAATCCTCTGTTTTCTAGTTCAAAGGGAATATTGAGGCTGTGAACATGTTTTGTAATAGTTAGTTTCCTTACCTATTAAGGGATTAGCGTGATAGTCACATGAATTGCAGTATATTAGAAAGAATTGGTACATTTAGGAAATGATTTCATTCACATGCATAACATGAGCATATATATACGCAATAAAGTTGATTTAGGAAAATTGCACTCAATTAACATATTCCGGGGTTTGAAAGGTTTAAAATGATTATGATTTAATTGTGTATTGCTTATGTTTTGAATTTTGGTTTGAAGGATTACAAGTTGTAAATTTGGAATTAATTGTTACAATTAAAAAATTGATGAATTAAAATGTACATTTAGTCTAGGAAAAATGTCATGTGGCAAGATGCATACAAATTTTGCCTTTGCTAAAATCATGTTACTTCCGTCTTATACTTAAATGATTTTGCATGCATGGAGAGCTAAGTTAGCTTGATCATTAAGGTGGAACTTGAGCTAAATAAGCAAGTGAAATTTTGATTTTTGTGGCATGCTGAAATAGAAATTTTATGATGACTGAATTGGGATGGAATGTATGTGGCATTGATGACAATGTTGTGCTGGAATGTGATGGATGAATTGGTTACTTTTCTATTTTGTTATTGATGCATGAAAACAGTAGGTTATAGACTATTAAATGGATGATTTAGGTTGAGATTTGAAGTATAAATGAAGGTGGATTCATGGTAAAGATAGATGTTATTGGAGTGTTTTTGAATCTGGAAAATTAAAGCTATAGATGTGTTTGTAAAAAGTGACTGTTAATGACATAAGAGAGCAGAATTTTTTAAGCCTTAGTGTAACCAATATGAAAGTTAAATTAACCTGAAATGAAGTAACCTTAAAGCAGATGAAATGTGGAAAATTTCAGGTGTTAGTGATATCTATAAACTTGTAAAATTCTTGAAGTATTGAAGATAGTAAAGTTAAACACATTAATATTGTTGATGACAAATTCTGAAATTTTAATTTCAGCCTTGTGTACATGTCGAACCAGCTGAGAAATTTCACTCTAAGTTGGTATATTTAGATTTGATTAAGGCTAGGAATGAGCCTAGATTGTTGCTTTATTAATTGGTTAAGAGCTTGATAAGTTCATGTAGTTACTTGATGACATAACCTAAATAATGCACTATTTTGATGTGGTTAAGTTCAAATCTAGAAATTATGACTTATTAAAAAAATTTAAGAGTTCTTTTAATGCAAACATTACTTGCGACAAAATGTGATATGGGATTTGATACTAAATGATGTGTTATATTCCTTAAATTGGGGTATATACTTGCCTTTGTGTTCTGATTGAGTGAGCACATCGATGATGGTTCACTCACTGAGTTCACAAACTCATCAAAATTGTAATGTTAATTTTCGGGTACAAAGGAGTTCTATCTTCCAAGGCAATCTAGTAGAATTCTAGTAATGTCATTTGGGGAATAAGAATGGCTCAGAGGTCTGGTCAGCTCAGCTCATATCTAAGGATTCTAGTTTAGAAATTTTTCAGTTAGCATCCCATTTCATATTGTATATTTTGTATGGAGTAGTAAACTCTCAAATGTTATGTAATGTATATATATTGATTATGGATTGTAATGTAACAATGTAAGTTTATGTTTATGAATGAAATGGAAAAAGTTGATCTTTTTAGATGCTTGTGATTAGTGTGATGCCTTAGTTAGTTAAAGTGATTGTTCTAACGTGCCATTCTAATAGGGTATGTTCTTTAATCTCCTTTGGATGTTTGGGCATATGCTTCATGGAAGTGGTATGTTACATGTTTGAGCATTGATAAATCTTAGTGATATTTTTCTTAACTCTATTTTGGAATTGACTATGTTATTTTTTAAAAAAAGTTTGGGATTTATTTATAAACAATTTAAATAGGCATGCTAGATTATTCATGTATGGATTTAATACTAGATAAAGATTGCACTCCGTAATTGTTGCAAATCTGATTCATTTGTGGTAAACTAATGGTCGTGCATCACTAAAGATAACAGAACATAAGTTAAATGACTTGATCTTATTGGTTTTTGCTTAGATTAACCTATTTTCTTCATCTATAATACAATTTTTATATCAAATTTAGAGAGCTACTGTGCTCTAAACTACTAGGATGTTCTTGACTATTATCTCCGTACATAGTGCCTCATGCCGATGACCTAGGTAAGCCTCCTCCTACACCTTCTTATCTTCCTCCTTTATAAATTTCCTACTCATCTTCAGCTTTGTTCCTGCTCCCCTCCTCTCACACGAACCCCTCCCCAAGAGGCACATTACTCCCACCACCATTTTATTTACTTCCTTCCTTCTTCCATTTCTTTATTTGTACCAATTCTGTTCAGATTTTCAACTTGCCAAAGCTGTCTTTTCCTTTTCCTAGCTTAATCTCTAAGCATGCCGACCTTTGCTGGCTCTTCTCAAGATGATTTCCTAACTTTACCCTCCTTCACTCTCCCTCCTCCACTCCCTACATAACCTCAACTTGAACTTTCCAACATCACTCTATCTGCCCCTACCCTTTAGAAGAGTTAGAAATAGGTAGTTGGAGAACACCAAACCATTAGCTTAATTTTTAAGCCTTCCATGATAACTAATAGTCTGTCCATAAGTCGAAATTCTATAAGAAGGAGCTAGTTATTAGGAAGCCACCCTTGTTGTCTTTTTCTTTGATCAACGTCCCCCTTACCAATCATACACAAATGGGCTCAGTGTAATTGGAATGGCAAAGGATTAGTTAATGTACTTCTCACCGAGGGAAGTCTCCTCATCTTTTAAAGCTCATAAAATCTCCTTGGCATATAGGAAACGATCCTTTATTCTTGCAACTTTGGAAACAGAGCTTGAAACTAGATTATATCAAGATGTAAAACATTCGCCTATAGATCCATCTCTATAATATCCCTCTTGAGAATTGGACCACCTAAGGATTGAGTGCTCTTACTAGCTTTATTGACATACCCCTTTTCATTGACAAAAATACTTCTAAGAATATGAGAGTGGGCTATGCTAGTATTTTGTATAAGTGTTGATATCTCTAAAAAGCTTCCAATTGAAATTCCTTTCATGAGGCTTGGTGAAGGACATAGTTTATGAGAGGAAAATATTGAAGTCTCTTATTAATTGAAACCTCTCCCAAACACCAGGGGAAAGTTTGGAAAATCACAAGGAAAAAAATTCCAAACTGGTAGCTATTCTGAGTTAATGGGGAATATGATTGAAACACATGATATGCCTAGCCTATCTGCAGAGGAAAATGTGAAGCAAGTAAAACAAATGGATTATTCTGTTCATCAGCTGCTCACTCTGTAAGTAATTCTACAACTACATAAACTCAATCACCAAGTCCAAAATCCTGAGATAATTTTGATAATGAACAAGAGGAATCAAGTTATCATTTTAAGCAATTGAAAGGAAGAAATCTTAAAGGAGCAAGAGTAAAAACTCCAAAAACAAATTTTTTAGTATGTCCGTCATAGTATGGAATGTCAGAGGATTGAATTGCCCTAAAAAGCAAGCTTCTTTAAGGATTTTGTCAAGAGGGAGAATTTGCAACAGATTTCCAATCATTTGGCAACAGATTCTTTATTTTAGAGCCTTATTGGCAATAGATTTCCAATCATTTGCATCATATGAATGATCGAATCATCCTATGCTATAGGGCTAATGCAATTCAGATAGAACTCCTTAAATGTACTAATAAACTTATACACCTTAAAATTTCTTTTTTGTATGACAATGCTGACATTCTGGTCTCTTATATCTATGCCAGTAATTTTGGCTTCCAAAGTTCCAATCTTTTGAGTAATCTTCTTGACATTAGTCGAACCTTAAGTCCATCATGGTTACTTTATGGAGGCTTTAACTCCATCTTATATCAATTTGAAGCCTAATGAAATTGTAACCTTCAAAACTACTCTACTGATCTCAAGTAATGTGCAGATACAATAGGAGTTACAGACCTGAACTCTTTTAGGCATAAGTTCACTTAGTCGAACAAACAATCCTCCCACTAGTTTATTCAAAAGAAGCCAGATAAAGCATTGGTTAATGCTCAATGGCTTACTCAATTTCCCAGTGGTTATGCCATATTCTAAGACCCTTTCTTCTAAGAATATACCCCATTAAAGTTCTGAATCTCTTTTAGAAGGACGCTTGCCACCAACCCTTCAGATTTAACAGCTACTTGATCCATTTACTTGACTTTACCAAAGCTTGTATAACAAGTTCTCTACAATTTGTTGGGGGCACCAAATAATTCATATATGTGCAAAAAATGAAAGCAATCAAGCAAGAACTCAAAACTCTACATGCTACAAGGTATTATTAAAAGCTACAGATGATCTCACAGATATCCAACTATTGGAGTTAAGTAAATATAGTGCCCTAGAAAGCAAGTGTATTTATGTATAACTTAATTTTCTTCCAGTTACTTTTTTAATTAAAATATTTATTATTAATAAAACAAAAGAGTTTGGTTTTATTTATGTGAGGATTATATATCTAGTCATAAGGTACCGAAATTCTTTTGTAAGTAATACACATATACATGGACATATGTGGGAAACATGTATATTATTAGAATCTAAATTAGTTGATTCATAGTTGAATAATCAAGTTGGCCACTTGATTATGGTTTAGACTGTAGTGTTGCGATTTATCTCCGTGTAAGTAAAAGAGTTTACTTCAAGAGAATGAAGAGTTTCATATCATGATAATAGTTGACTATAGATAATGGCACTATTAAATGAATCTAGAATCAAGTATGTTTTAAAGAATAAAATGGGCAGTTACTTTAATCTTAAAGCATACACCTTAGCATTTTGTTATTACAAATCACAATCTTAATGAGTGGTGAACTCATATATGTTTCATTATAATTCTTGATATGATCGGAATGGATTTATACAGAGTATCAATCTAGCATTTGCATGTTGGAATTATTGATTGAAACATGTATCAGGGAACATTCACGCAAATAAAGAGTTTATAGTGATATCATCACTTTTAGATGTTTTCACAGAGTTTCGTGATTAAACTGACGCTAATAGTTTAATGGACTAGCTACCCATCAAGTCTTAGTACCAAGATGAAATCTTGTGTGTTAATCACCATATAGAGTAAAAAAGGAGACCTAGAAGGAAAAACCAACATAAGGGCAAAATGATAATTTTACCCTTTATTGGGTAGGTGGCTATAATATGGTTCATAATAAATTTTGCAATTGGACATCTTATTTGAAAATTTTATTCTCATAATATTTAGTAATTCAAGAGTTTAACCAATTGTCTTTAGTTGAATGACATTTGGCTAATAAGCTGGAATTAATTCTAATAAGATTAAATTAATTACAGGTTTATTAGAGCTTGAATTATATAAGTCTAATTAGATTCTCCATTTGGCTTCTAGGAAGGTTATCAAGCAAAGTAAGAAATATAAATAGAGGTTTTAAGGCCTTTGATTGAATGTTGGGCTTACTTTAATTAGAAGCCCAAACGAACATTTAATATTGGGCTTAACTTGGTTTGATTCGATTAATTAGATTAATTAAATTAAAACAAAGTTATTAAAGAAAGAAGGAGGGCATATTTTAGTTTTTAATACCTAAATGTGCAGCTGCACATTTAGCATTGAATTGCTAAATTAAAGATGGTTTTTATCATGCTTTATCATCATTAAATGCAGTAATGATGTTATCATTAAATGGTTTAATGGTTGTCTTTTAATGGTGGCATGTAATGTAACCTTTTAACATTCATTTCATTAAAGAAAGGAAGAGCATTTGATGTATTCTCTCTACCTTCTTTCATCCATAACCAAAAATAAGAAGGTGTCATTTAGGTTATTGGTCTTTTCATATAGCCATCTTAAGCAAATGAGAAGAATCTCATTTATTAGTTTCTTTGTGATTGATTAAAGAATGAAGTGATGCATTGGATGTACATCACATCTTTCTTTCATGATATCTGAAATGGACAAGGAGAGGAAGAAGTGTTTGTACATTTTGTTTTGACTCATTCTCTCCTCTCATGTATGCATAGTTGAAACTTAAATAAGAAGAGTCTCATTTTTGGCTTCTTTCTTCTAAAAAAATTTCCTTAAAATACTTCTTCTCCTTTCCCCCCAAAGGATCTTGTTAACCAAATTGTCCAAAAAGAACAAGTGGTAGATCGGATTGGTCAAGGATACAATAACAAGGAGGGGATACATTAACAAAGGAGTTGGAGAGGATACAAAAGCAAGAAGTCAAAGCTGTAGCAAGGAGTCGGTATATTTCTACCATCTTGTTCTTGTGTAAATTATTTTCCTTATACCGTATCATGTATAACTGAAACATGTCGATTTGGTTATGTTATTTCTGCTACGATTTGATTTTGAACAAGTTTTGAAATCTACCTTTTAACTAAATCTTGCATGCATTTGTTTTTAATCCAACAATTGGTATCAAAGTCGTTTTCTTATGCATGATTTTGGTTCATATATGTGATGCATGGGTTGGTAATTAAATGTTATATGCTGCATATTTTTATGTGATAGAAATATATATGTG
>JAOQML010023794.1:0-11559 GCA_027568935.1 Erythroxylum urbanii | reverse complement strand
GAGAAAACTGTGAATTTCAGCAGGAAAGACTGGAGCTGGCGCTTGGACGATGCTCTTTGGGCTTACCGCACTGCCTATAAAATTCCATTAAATATGTCTCCTTACAGACTTGTTTATGGCAAGGCATGTCATCTGCCAGTGGAAGTTGAGCATCGAGCGTTTTGAGCCGTGATGCAATGCAACATGAATTTTGATGCTGCTGGGCAACAAAGAAAGTTGTAGATTTAGGAATTGGAAGAATTACGGAACCATGCTTTCGACAACACTGTTACATACAAGGCCAAAACTAAAGCATTTCAAGACAAGCAACTTGCCAAGAAGAAGTTTAAAGTCGGATAAAAGGTACTTTTATTTAATTCAACTTTGAAACTTTTTGTAGGAAAATTACAATCCAAGTGGATTGGGCCTTTTGTAGTCACAAAGATTTATCCTTACGGTGCTGTGGATATTCAAAGTATGGAAACACGAAAAATTTTCAAGGTGAATGGCCATCGTCTGAAGCCATTTTATGAAGGATTTCAGCCCCATTCCATCGAAGTTAATTCTTTGAATGAACCTTCCTATAACTAAATGGGGTCCATGTCAGGCTAACGACGTTAAACAAGCACGCTTCTTACGAGGCAACCCAAGGTTTGTTTTCATTTTGTTCTTCGCAATTTAATTTTTCGTTGTTCGCAATTTAATTTTTAGTTGTTCACAATTCTGTCAGATTTCTTATTTTTTGACATTTTCTTTTTGCATTTTGTTCCAACATTGTGTTGGATATCACTTGGTCGAGAGGTTTTTATTGTTTTGCAGGAAAGTATGGGTTGAAAGAAAAAAATCTAGTTGATTACATGGTCTACGTAAATACACAGACAATTTTCAAAATGAGTCAACCAGCAGCAGTCAAGCAAGGTGGCATGGTTGTAATTTTGACCATTGTTTTAAACCAAGTGTGGGGAGTGTATTTCAGTCTATCCAGATTTACAACCCCCAAATGCCCCAAACCTTTTCGTCGCCTCACCCATCAGCGCCGTATCTCCCACCGTACCGCACCACCTCGACGCTGCACTCGCAACCGCCGAGTTCCTACAACATTTCCACCATTACCTTAGCTCGTCACTTAGAGAAGCTTTCTCTCACTCCTTACTTTTTATTGTTCTTGTCTTTCATTTGCTAACATTGAGGACAATGTTTAGTCTAAAGTATGGGGAGGGTAAAGTTTCAATTGTTTAGCTTTGCTTGTTTTATTTGCATAATTGTTCGTTTGCGTGTTATGTTTATTATTTAATTGTTTTTCTAGATTTTACTATTTTACAATTTTTGTTTTTAACGTCATGTTTGTTACTGTTTTGTGTTAATTTGTGCATACATGCATAATGTAAAATGTTTTGGAAACCCCCATTCTGGAAAAACTGAATTTAACTGCTTTTAAACATGTTTTTATAGACAATCTTGCCTTCTTTTTTCAGGAAACTTGAATTATTAGATACTTTGGCCTAATTGATCTTTTCTTGATCTTGTCTTGTCATGACTTGAGTTAGTGTGTGTGCTGGAATTAAACAAACTGCTTCAATTGCTTGCACCCTTTAGAGAGTAATAGGTATACATCCACACTAAACATACTATGAGATTTTTGAGACGTAGGATAGAGAGTGCAACTTTACACGTACTCTAGTTTTGTTTCGGAGAGTGCACACATTTGTCTCCTGCTAGAAACTGACGTAAGTTCTGTTCAAAACCACATTTAGTACACTGGAATGAAGCTAAGACATTGTTTGTGTAACTCCTTTGTTATACATTTTATTTAAAAATCCAACCCAAATATTTTATATCCTAGTTCAAACCCCTTGAGCCTATACCTTTTCTTTGTTATAACATACCCATTTTAACCTGTGACCTCTTCTTTCAAGGCCCGACTTTTGCACCTAGTTGAGAAGAATTACCAAGTAGCATATGTAATTATACATCATATGTACCAATGTTTAGTCGCTTTGGGTTGTATTTAAATTGTTTGCTTAATTGTGCTTTATTGATAGAAAGGAGAGAAAATCATAGCTGGCTGAAATGCATTTGCTGGTGTTAGTTTTGAAAAAATTGAAAAAAAAGAAAAAACAAAAAAAGGGGAAAAAAAGTCGAAAAGAAGAAAAAGAAAAAGAAAGCAAAAAGTAAAAAAAAAGTAGAAAAATTGAAAAAAAAAGGAAATTCTTATGTGAGTAAATGCATGAGAGGTAGTTTTGGTTCAACTTCATTATTATAGTTGAAGTTAAGTGAATGATGCATTTGCGATATGGTATACTTAAATGAGCTTAGTGTTTTAATCTGTTTATTTGTGTTGACTCAAAACTGAAGTTATTGGCATGTGTCTACTTGGTACATTTTTTTGCTCTTCTCAACTCAATTTCCTTGGTAACCAACAAGGCCCATTGTAACCCATTAAAAGACCTAGCTGACTAGTGTGGGTTTTAAACCCGAGCTAGTGGTAGAGATTTGAACTTGTGTCAGTTCTATGGAAAGAACAAATTTGTGCTAGATTTTTTAGGGAAACACCAACACCTAAATTTCTCATGAGAGAATGAGTGAAACATTGCGAGCGTGTGGATGCTATTACTTTTTACCTTAGCATTTCTGAAGTGGTTAACATTCCTAATTAATTAGGAGATCGACCTTCATGTGTTTGTTTGTTTAACTCTAGATTGCATACATTAACTTGAGAAGTGTTGAGTGCAGCTGAAAGAATTGTGATAAGATGTTGAAGTGCCATGATAATTTAAGTTGATTGAATACTTGAGGGCAAATATTGTTCAAGTGTGGGGAGTTTTGATAACTTGCATTTTTTGCATGTTAATTGTGTGTGCTTTATGTTCTTTTGATAGGTTTATGTGATGTTTTGCTTGTGTTTCTATGGTAATTTGTGCCTTTGTATGTTCTAGGTGATGAAATACTAAGTGATGCGATTTGGAGTGAATTTGGCTAATCTGGAACTGGATAGGATTTCAACATGACCATGTTGAAGGTGACGCGACGCTGGCATATTGTTACCTGCGAATTTTGAATTAATCACTTTGGGATTTGGGCCTGAATGACACAATCCTTTTTCTGGACTAAGTCAAGTTATTTTGTAGCTCATTGGAGCCTTCTTTTGATATTTAATTGAGTCCCACTTTGTTTATTGAAAAGAGGAAAATCTAGATCATTAGGGGCCCACTTCATTTATTGAAAAAAAGAAAAACCTAGACAAAATTGAACTGACTTTTAGGAGAGGAGGGCGACAGCACTTTGAAGGAGGACCATCTTTAGACTAAATTTTGGGAAGTGGCGGCGGCAGCACTTTGAGAAAAAACGAACGTTTTGACAATGAGCTTGGGGACTCACTTAGAAAACAACGGAGGAGACTGATTTTTGAAAGAACAACAATTTTGATATCAGCTGAAAGGGAGTGGACGACGGCAGCACTTTAGAGAGAGGAATGTTATTTTTTTACACAGCTGAAGGAAGGTGTCGACGGCGGCAACACTTGGAGAAAGGGGATTTTTACAATCAGCTTTAGAGAGGAGAAACAAAACAGCGGCAGTAGCTTTTTGTGGATAGAAAGATAGAACAACTCTTTTCTCCAACAACATTATCTTTTAATATTGCTATGTGTGGCTAATCTTTTGAACTAGACAAGGTACTTTACGTTTGATATATGTAATTCGTGAGACTCTTTTGATTTAATTGTTTTCGTTTATCTCTTATGTTTGTCTAATCTCCGTGCTTTAATTAATTTATTATTGTCGGGTTTGTTGATTAATTAGGCCTATTAATTGATTGACTTGGTAGTAAATTGCCGAATATATTAGTTAATCCGTGATTGTTGTCTATCGAGGTGGCGAATTAATTTCAATTAAGAAATTAATGAGATTAAATAATTTAGTCTAAATAGATTGCGGCTTTTCCAATTCTGTTGACTAAGACAAAGGTCCATTAGAGCCTATTGCTGCTATAGATTATATTCTGTGGAGCTTTACTCGGGAATAGTCTAATTGGTTAGGGTAATAATCTGCAGAGCTTTACTCGGGGTTATCAAATAATTACGAATGGATTGGTTGATATGTGCTGTTTACTGTTTGCTATAACTTTGTCTATAAGAATGAACGGAATTTATATTTTTGAGTCTATGATCGAATTACAGTATCAAACGGAGGAGTACCTTGGCTAGGCTTTTCTTTATATTATTTTCAATCTTTATTTTTAATTTCTTTCTGCGTGATTTCGTGTTCTAAAATTAATCATCCTCAAATCAATTCTTTTTATTTTTATTTATTTATTTATATTTATTGATTCACACAAATAAACAATTGCTACTTTGGTTTTTGTGGTTCGACCATATTCATCACTTTACTCGCTTAAGTGTTCTAGAGTAGGAATTTATTTTTGCTGGATTGACACGCCATCGATTGTTATTTCAGAAACTCAATTTCTGCCTCTGAACTTCCTATTAACAACAAATCATCTACATGGACTGAAACTACTGCAATATCACCTTCATCCAGTCTTACATAGAGAGTTGGCTCACTGCAACTTCTCTTAAAATTAATTTCCAATAAGAAACTATCAATTCTTGAATACCAATATCTAGGGGCTTGCTTCAGGCCATATAGTGCTTTATTCAGTCTATATACACTCTCCTCCTTCCCTTTTAACACAAAGCCTTCTGGTTGTTGTACACATATTTCCTCCTTCAATACACCATTTAGGAATGCATATTTTACATCCATTTGATGTACCCTCCAACTTTTCTCAGCTGCAAGTGCTAAGAGAAGTCTTATTGTTTCAATTCTGGCCACTGGTACAAATGTCTCCCCAAAGTCCACTCCTTCAACTTGTGCATAGCCCTTCACCACTAGTCTAGCTTTATATTTTTTGGTTGAGCCATCCGGATTCAACTTGACTTTGAAGATCCACTTGAGTTCGATTGCTTTTCTGCCAGGTAGTTTGTCAACTAGAGTCCAGGTTTCATTTTTATTGATCATTGAAATTTCTTCCTTTATAGATCTTGAAGTGCTTCCTGAACTCTAGAAGGCTCCAGCAATGCTTCATTGCTTCTCTCGTAAATTTCTGTCAGACTTTTTGTTCCTCTTACTGGAATATGATCTATATCAGTGTCTAGAATTTTTGGAATTTTCTCCTCCTTAGAATCCAGCTCATCTTGCTCAATCTGATTCTGAACATCTGCATCATCTTCTGCACTTTCTGGAGTAATAGGAGGTATCCAAGCAATCTGCCTTTCTTCTTCATTTTTTTGAGCTGAATCAGACTAGCTCCAGTGTTCATCTTCGAGGAAGTGAACATCTCTACTCACTTTCACCTTCTTCAGTGATGGATAATATAGCCTATACCCCTTGGTTACTTCAGAATATCCCAAAAAAATTGCAGGTTTAAATTTGTTGTCCAATTTGTCTGTTCTAGCCTGAGGTATGTGGGAAAAACACAAAGATCCAAACACCTTCAAGTTCTTCATCTTTGGCTTAACTCCATACCATGCTTCATGTGGTGTCATGTCTTTAGGAGCTCGGGTGTGCAATTAGTTGAGTAAAAAATGGGCAGTGGATGATGCTTCTGCCCAAAAGGATTTAGGAAGCTTCTTATCTTCAAGCATGCACCTCACCATTTCTACCATTGTTCTATTTCTCCTCTCCACCACTCCATTCTGCTGTGGAGTGTAAGGTGTAGTCAGCTGATGCTTGATTCCTACATTTCTACAAATTTGTTGAAATTTGTTAGCTAAAAACTTTGAGCTATTGTCTGTCTAAACAAATTTAATCCTTAGCCCAGTCTGATTTTCAATCAGCATTTTAAACTCCTTGAACACCCTAGCCACTTCTTCTTTTCTCTTGAAACAATAAATCCAGCTGTACCTTGAGTAGTCATATATGATCAACATGAAGTATCTACTCCCATTTAGTGATTCTACTGGCATTGGACCACACAAGTCTATATGCAGTAGCTAGAGCTTCTCAGTTGCTCTCCAAGCTAAATTTGTAAAAGAAGCTCTAGTGTGCTTACCCATCATGCAGGTTTTTCATTCTGAGTTACAAAATGAGAGAGCAGGAAGGTCCTGCACTATGTTCTTCTTGTTCATTGCATCCAGCCCTTTCATGTGATAGTGCCCAAGTCTCCTATGCTAGAGGTCAGATTCAGCTACATCACTCACCAGTGCTTCTTGTTGTATCTCTTCTGGTCTCGTGGCAAAGCTCTTGTTTTTCATTTTAGTGTAAAGCACTTCCAGCCCAAATTTGTCAAACACTTTACACACATCAGATTCAAAGTGTAGTGACATACCTTTTTCAATCAATTGAGCTACATTTAGGAGATTATGTTGGATTCTGGGCACCGGCAGCACATCAGGGATGGTCTTGACTCCATTCTTGGTAGGAATCTCAAACACCCCTCTCCCTTCTACTCAAATGCAGTCTCCGTTTCCTAACTTCATATTTGCCTTTACATTCTGATCCAAAGACTTGAACAGCCTTGGATTTGAAGTCATGTGATTCGTGCATCCACTGTCAATTAGCCACTTAGATGGATACTCTTCAGCTATATCACATGTAGCAACAAAAAGCTGCTCTTCCTCTTTTGCATTCTGCACATTTGCAGCTGTCTGGTTCTGGTTTTTCTTGCAGATTGCTTCCATATGTCCTTTTTGTTGGCACTTCCGGCATACAACATCTGGTCTCTTCCAGCATCTGAATGCCAAGTGATTCGACTTTCCACAATGAGGACAAGGATTATACTTGTTGATTTGTCTCCTCCTGCATTCTTGCTCCCTTCTTTATGGTGAGTCTGTGTGTTTTGAAAGGTTGAGCCATTCTTGTTTCTTTTCTTGATCTCCTGTCTTGGTAAAAGCCTTGTGTGCCCCTTCAGTTGTCTCTATTCTTCTCATCAGATGCCTTTGCTCTTGAGCCTGCAAGGCACTCACCACTTCAGCAAGTTTTATCTGTGAGATGTCTTTGGTGTTTTCTAGTGAGACTATAGTTGCTTCAAACTTCTCAAGCACTGAGACCAATAACTTCTGGACCAACCTCTCATCTTTAAACTCGGCTTCTAAGAGCCTAATTTGATATGAGAGTTGAATCAACCTCTCACAATAACTCTTAATAGTTTCATCTTCCTTCATCTGCAATCTGTCAAATTCCCTCAAAAGATTCAACCCTTTCATATTTTTCACCTTTTCATCACCTTCGTACTCACTTTTCAAGAAGTCCCAGATTTCTTTTGCTGTGCTGAGACCCATAATCTTAGTGAAGATTGAAGGTGCAATAGACTGGTACAAGCAAGACTTGGCACAAGCTTTCTTGGTCATCCTCTCCCTCAGCCACCTCAGTTGAGCAATTGGAGCATCTTCTGCAAGAACCTCGACCATATAGTCTTCATCAATAGGCTCCCAAAGATCCTGCCCTTGCAGGTATGCTTCCATCTTTATTGCCCAAACTTGATAACCTTTTCCATTGAAGATTGCGGGCTGCAAGCCTTGGGATGAATTCTCAGCCATCTCCGAGTATCTCCCTCACACAGTCTCAGCCCTATGAAAGAAGAGAATTTCCTTATGCAAGAACCTTGCTTATACCTTCACATATCCCTTAAGAATCTAGCTCTGATACCACTATTGTTATCTATCAATCATCCAAGAAATGAATCTACACTATTGAACGTAAAGAACACGAAAGAAAAGAACAAGATCATAAGAACTGGTTGCTTGTTAATGGAAGCAGAGAAAACAGAGAATGTATAGTAGATTTGAAAAACTCAGTGATGTATTGAGTTTTATTTCTTCTGTGTAATTTTTTACAACTTGCAAGAATACAATCATTTATAACACGCAGATCTTCTAACTATCAGCTAACAGAAAAACTAACTCACTAACTTCTATACATTGCTTGCATGCCACGTAACAAGTAAAAACAAGTTTCTGAATCTTCTGAGACATTTCTTCTACAGTTCTTATAACCAAAATTAATATTTCTGTTAGTAAAAGGTGTTTGTTAGTAGTGAATCAACAATTGCCATTTTAACAAGTTGCAATAATGAAACGTGTCTGACGTCCAAATATGGCTCTCTTTATGGGGGTTGTCTTCTCTCATCTCTGTTTTCTACTTCTCTTGCACTTGGTACTCGCTCTCTAGTATTCTCCCAATCCCAAACCCCTATCTATTATGAGCTGTGAACTTGTGATTGTCTGAAAATAATATCCTTGAATCCTCTAGAATGTTACCCTCCTCATTCGATTATTTTTCCTCAATAGCAGTATTTAATTTCCTTTCCTTCTTGTTTCTCTTTCAATCTTCACCCTCCAGTACCGCTATCGGAGCTGCCTCATCTATACCGGGTGGAACAAGTCGTAGCTTAGGATTTATTAAATTTTGTTAGATGTCGTGTTAGCTAATGGAGGTATAAACACATGTGAGCTTGGATGTAGGGTTTTTGAGTCTGATCCTTGTGATTTGGCATTCCCTATAGTCTTTTTCGTGCTCCAATGTAAAGTAGCTAGTCGTTGCCAGACATGAGTAGTCAGTGTGTTGAAGAAGACAAAGATACATCCGGTTCTTCACAGTTCAAAAAAATCGGTCTGTTTTTATTCACAGCGGTCAAAAGTAAAACTCGAACAGAAAAATAATCCTATTTGTATTTAACTTGGTCAAATCGGCCAGTCAGATCTTGTTCGATTTTTACATCATTGGGTCCCACATGAGTCTCACATATTTGTATAGATGAAATCGCGTAAAACAGAGTTGGTACAGGGTGATGGATACAGAGGATCTCATCCCTTAAGTTTGAGTGTGATTAGTTTTGAATATTTTAATTTGATTATAAATTTATATTTAATTAAATCTATCTTGTCTTATTAGTTTTGAGTTGCATCTTAATTAGATTCAAAAGATTATGAAATCTTAATTTGAGTCTTATCTCAACCAAACATCTAAAGGAGTAAATTAAAGTGTGATATTATCATAAATATTTAATATTGAACATAGTCAGTCAATCTTAACGTTAACGATCTTATTTAAGAATGACAATGAATTTGAATGTGTTTGACATGTCATTCAAATTCAAGCTAATTCAGTGCAAGTAAAGAATACTATTAATCCAGAGTTATTATTCACTAAATAAAATTTCAAGCATACCACAATATCTCAGTTTATCAATTAAATTATTTAATAATTTGATAAATTTAAATTTAAGTTACATAATTTAATTTAATTAATATTAACTTATTTTACGAAAATAATCTCTATACTAATTAAAGATAAGCCTACGTACTTTTAAACCTTCTCATACTTTAAATTTTGATAGAATTCTAACTTAGACATTATTACAATAACATCAACAAGATTTATAATATTTCAGTATAAATCTTGCTGGGACATAAGATTTAAAGAGATTCAATAGTACTCTTATTCCTAAATAATAAAAAAGTTGTTTTCCATGGTACTCGAACGTTATTGATTTGTAATATTAACTAATTGCCATGTATCAATTTTCGCTAAGTGACTAAGGCCCGGTTTAGCAATCAGTTAATTGCATTTAGCTGTTAGCTGATAGTTGATTATATCAACTGATTTTGATTGGCGGATTGCATTAGCTGTTTGTTAAAGATGTTTAGTAAAATTAGCAGTTTAGTATTAGCTATTTATGTGTAAAATGACTTATTAGGACATGACTTTAAAAAATTATAAGGATATAAATATTATAATAAAATTTTGTTAATTTAAGACTAGTAATTAAAAAATATAATTACTCTATTTTTAATGTAGTGTAATCTAAATTCTAATGTCTAATAAATCTACAATATTTTGTCAAGATACATACTCAAGTGCATGCTATTTTCTTCCTTTTTAAAAGAATAACATATCTCCTATGATTGATTGGATATATACAAAATAACTATTGGTATATATTGTTATTTATATTCATCTTGGATTTTTGATAGATAAATCAATTATTTATTACAATTTTAGAAATTAACAAAATTTTTATTAAAATATTTGAACCGATCACATTATTTATTTATATGTTAAAAATGATCCTAAAGCATCGTTTAATTTTTAAATTAAATTATCCTTATTTATCAAATTCTCATTTGCCTAGTTTTTTTCTAATTTAGATGGATGATTTACTTAATTTTAAACTTTTTAATTTATATTTTTATCAATTCAAAAGTCACTTGATTTTATTTTTTTAATTATTTAATTTCCAATTTCAAGATTGCTTACTTTTTATGGATTTGTTAGTTAGAATTTTATAATGAAGATTGTCAATCACCTCATATAAAATTGCACTTGATCATACAAGAATAAACATATAAAGGCAAATAACTTGTTCAAATTTAAGAGATTTAATTTTAAAAAAATTCGAGATAAATGCAATCTAAAATTTGATATATCATAATTTTATATACATATGAATAAGACTTTAAAATACCTTAACTATTGAGTCTTTCCCATGATTAAAACTCTAACATGTCCCAAAAACCAAAGTAGACTCAATAAAAACAAAACATATGACACAAAGAAGAACACAAAAGCCACCATTTAAATCGATGTACAAGTTCTCTTTTATGAAGGTTAGAAAATTTCAACTATACGTAACTTTCCCTTTTGTCAATTATACGCAATTTTAAAGACTGTTTTTATATCTCAAACTCGTAATATTCAAATCATAAAATAATAACTATTACTATTACTTTACTATTTACTCTCTCATCTTCGATCTGAAATTTCAAATGCTTGCAGGATAAAGACCAATTCATAGACGGATGCCAATTGGCATTTTTCGTATTCATTTAACTTTTGTGTCCAAGTACATTACATTTAAAGAATAGCCAAAATTTCTATTAATTGGTGATTGGGTTACCATTTTTGTGTTAGAGAGTAAAGGAATGTTGATGAATTGCCATATTATTGACTCTATGTAAGACTTGATGATCCATTTGGTAGATAGCTTAAAGCACCCCTATTTATAGATCAACCATAACCTTGATTCTAGCGAGACGACTTGTATGGCTTCTAAAGGTGAAAATGATTGATCATATGTTCTATGACATCTGCACCTTCTGTATGCAATACATGATTTTTGACCTACAAGATATTCAAAATTTCATCATGCTTGTTGAAAGACTAACATACAAATTTCATGTCTACTTGCAACACTATAAGGACGCTTGTTTTGTGTCTGAGTTAGAGAGAGCGAGAGAGAGAAAGAGAGGGGAGGAGGAGACCTGAATAACACTATGAGTAGCAAACCTCTATCTGCAGGTATGAAAGCTAACATCTACCTTCTCCCACGAAACAGTTGACACAGGCCTGTAACTAATTCCTCTGAAGAAACAAGGTCCCATGAAAGAAGTTTAAGAACCAGTAACAATTTCCAATATATGGCACTAAACAAGAAATGCATACACAACATAAGTAAACAAATCAGACTAAAAATTGAAGCACCATCCACCTACAGGAATGCCATAGCGAGATTACTGCTAACATCAGGTGGGAGTGGGCCATTGAAGTTATTGTACCCTAAATCTAGCAACTCTAATATCTT